>CAUYQG010116573.1:0-42718 GCA_963574415.1 Tarsius wallacei | reverse complement strand
TCTGTCACCCAGACTGGAGTGCAGGAGCGGCCACTGCGCCTCGACCTGCTGGGCTCCGGTGATCCTTCCGCCTCAGCCTTCTGAGTAGCCGGAATTACAGGCACGCGCTACCACGCCCGGCTGATTTTTTTTTATTTATTGTAGAGATGAGGTTGCCCAGGTGGGTCTCGAACCCGCGGGCTCAGGCAATCCACTCACCTCAACCTCCCAAAGCGCAGGATTACAAACTGAGCCACCAAGCCCGGCTTATTTTTTTTTTTTCAACATGAAAAAATGTCAAACATATGTAAGAGAAGAAAGAGTAGTATAATGAACCTCCAGGTACCAAAATGCGACCTTAAAAAATAACCAGGTTCAAGACTAGCCTGGGCAAAATGGTGAGACCTTGTCTCTATAATAAACCAAAAAATAAGCCACTTGGAAGGCTGATGTGTAAGGATTGCCTGAGCCCAGCAGGTCAAGGTTGCAGTGGCTGTGGGTGTGCCACTGCACTCTAGTCTGAGTGACAGAGTGAGACTCTAAACACAAAAAATAAAAAATAAAAAAAATAACCAGCTGGGTGCAGTGGCTCATGCCTGTAATCTCAGTACTTTGGGAGGCTGGGCAACATAGCAAGACCTTGTCTCTACAAAAGGTCAGAAAATTAGCCAGGTATGGTAGTATGTGTCTGTAGTTCCAGCCACTGGAAAGGCTGAGGCAGAACTGCCTGAACCCAGAAGGTCAAGGCTGTGGTGAGCCGTGATTGTGCCACCGCACTTCAGCTAGGCAAGAGTGAGACCCGACCCTCCCCACCACCCAAAATATCAATTTATAGCCAATATTGTTTCATCTGTATTCCCAATCATTTTCACCCCATCCCCATATTATTTGGAAGCAAATCCCAGATAGCCTATCATTTCACCCATAAATATGCATTTTAGTTTGTGCCACTCCTTAAAAACACAACTTCAATACCATCTTAAAAATTAATAATTACTTAATGTCTTCAAATATCTAGTCAGTGCTCAAATTCTCAATTGTTCTTTGAGATATCTGAAGACCTTTGGTCATCCCTAGGGGTCAGAAGCATTTATAGATATAACAGTATTGGGAAAATCAGGGGTCTGAAAAGAAAATGCATCTAAGAAGTATATTGAATATATAGTATCCCTTAGACAACTAGGAAGATGCCAGAGATGAGAGGGTGGTGAACACAGAAACCTACAGTTAAGAAGCTCTTTTCAAAATCATGTTTCTTTATGAAAAAATAGCACCTATTTCTTAAACACATGGAATAGCTCAATTCTTTTATACCTAGATTCTTCTCCTACCCCTCTCCTAACCCTATCTGTCCCAGTTAAATCCAGACTGTTACTGTTGGGTCAGACCAAGAGAAGTTCTAGGGGCCCAGAGGTGGAACGATGCTTAGGGTGGTGACACCTAGCACACCCCCATCCCAGAAACCAACCTGGACAGCATAAGCGATGGCAAGACCCGCGAAGGCTGGGGGAATCTGCCCATGCATGAGGACGATCATCAGCCCCGTGGTGGTGATGAGGGCAATGCTGATGAGGTCCAGTCGCACAGCCAGCCACCGCATCGCACATGTGAACAAGAAGAAAGGAGCCTGGTTGTCATCCAGAAGCTCCTGGTACCTGTGAGAAAGTCAGAATGCCTAATGAGCCCAGAGAGTACCACACAACCCTGCTCAACCTATGGATGTCAAAGCTTCAATACACCACAAAACAGAGGGCAAATATTTAAGCATCTCCTGTTTCTAACTGAGAAAATGACATAGAAACTTAAGGAGGGCATTCTTAAAATTCAGGAGATATTCTAGGTCTTATGCATAGGAAGACTGGGGTTTTCTAATCTTAGATACTCTTTTGAGGAAAAAAAAACATATTAAAGATGTTAGGGAGAGCTGGGTACAGGAGCTCATGCCTGTTAATTCCAGCACTTTGGGAGGCAGAGGCAAGAGGATTGCCTGAGTCCAGGGGTTTGAAATCAGCCTGGGGAACTTGGCAAGACTTCATCTCTACAGTAAATCAAAAAACTAGCCGGGTGTGGTGGCGCATGTCTATAGTTCCAGCTACGTGGAAGGCTGAGGCGAAAGGATCGCCTGAGCCCAGCAGGCCGAGGCTGTGGTGGTCATGAGTATGCCACTGCACTCCAGCCTGGGAAACAGAGTTAGACTCTTAAAAAAGAAAAGAAAAGAAAAGAAAAAATGATGTTAGGAGAAACATCTACTTTAACAGCATAGGGAAAGCATGGAAAAGGAGACCAAATCAAGAGGCTTGTGCTAAGCTTTAGAAAAATGTCAGGAGACATTTTCTCAAAGAAAGACAGGTTACAGATGCAAACAGCAGAAATGGTCAAAGGCAAAGAAAAAGAAACCCTCAGAGTGAATATGGGGATACTGATGCACTACCACAGCGCAGAACAGTACTTGTTCCTCAAGGCTAGAAAAATCACCAGAGGCAAGCTAAACCCCAGCAAGAGACTCAGACAATCTTTGCCACCAAAAGAGTGTGGTATGGCTGTCACTAGGAGTCCCAGAGAGCAGGTCAGACCCCTCTGAAAGCTCAGGGAACCATGTGCAACTAGAACTTGCTGGGCAAATGTGTTTTGATTATTTTTCAGATCACTTTTTCTCTTTAAAATATTTACTCTTTAGAGAAAATTTAGAAAATGCAATTAAAAAGAGGAAAGTGTAAAATTCCAATAATCTTATCACCCAGTGAAAACCAGTGTTAATATTCTTCTGCATTTCCTCCCAGCATTTTTTCAAAGCACTTACATTTACTATGTGTACATATACACACGTACATAGTCAGTATACTGCACTTTTTTTCCCACTTAAAGTTAGGAAGTATTTTTCTGAGTTGTTTTAATATTTTGAAATTAATTTTTTTCTAATCTTTCATTCTAAATTTTCTTTTAAAAAATAATTATCTAATTTTTGGAACAGGCAATATATACACAGAAAATTTAAATGTCACAAAACATTTGCCAAGAAGTCAGTCTTTCTTTTTCCTCCCATCTTCCAGCTATTCAGTTCCTCGCTCCTGTGGCAACTAAGTGTCTTTTGTATCCTTTCAGAGATATTCTAAATGTTACACATACAAACACAAACTCAAAGGTAGCATATGACATACATATATATCTGTACCCTGCCCTTTCCCTAATAGATATTGGAGATCACTTCATATCAGTACCTACAGAGCTGCTCCATTCTTTTTAAGGGCCATATAATACTTCACTATATGGGTATACCAGAGTTCATTCAACCAGTAGTCCTCTACTGAAGGACATTTAGATTAGTCCTCCACAATGTGACTATGTACATAAGGTTCACAAATAAACAATATTCAATGGTTAAATAAAATTCTACTTTAGGCCAGGTGCAGCAGCTCACACCTGTAATCCCAGCACTTTGGGAGGAGGTTGAGGCAGGAGAATAATTTTAGGCAGAAGTTTAAGACTAGCCTGGGCAACATAGACCTTCTCTCTCAAAACAAAAAACAACAAAATAAGAAGCTACTCTAATGTCAATGACTCCCTTTCACCAATTAAAAAAAAAAAAAGCAAAATATAGTTTTTCAGGACCAAAAGCAATGGACTCCAAATATGTGGGGGTTTTAAAATTTTTTTGTTTTTGAGGCATAATCCTCAGCCCTGGCCTTGAAAGGCCTCTTAGATGCTTATGAAACACTGGGATACTGGCTCCCCTTTGAGGCATCTGGTTCCCATCAGCACTAACCTGTGCAGAAACTCCTGCCCTTTATTGTAGGCGTGGATGGTGGCAAGGCCCTGTATACTGGACGTGATGTGGGAGAGGAAAGGTGATTGCGTGATATTGTCCAGACGCTTCAGCTCCCGAATCAGTACTCTGGAGAGAGAATGAGCTCTGCATTATTGTGGCAGACCAGCGACTCGGCTTCCCCACCACCCTAGTACACATGAACATTTCCTGTTTACCTGGAGACGATGTGCAGAACTGAAAAGAGGATGACCAGGGGCCCCACTGCCACAAGGAACCACGGGAAAACGCCTGCGATCATGCCAACACAGAAGAACACCAGGATAACATTCTGGATGAACATCTCGGCCTGGAATGGCAGGCGCACATCGACTGTGAAAACCATAAAGGAACAAGCATCAAAAAAGTGTTGGGATCCATACACACACAAAAAACGGAACCGAAAATTTAAAAAAAGAGAGAAGTTCCACAAAATCCCTATCTGAAGTTTGGACAAAGAAAAACCTAGAAACCTGGATACTCTAAGGTTTTTTTTTGTTCCAAGAAGATACAAGGGATCTTACTCTACCCCTTCTGGGTTTACTATCCTGTCCAACCCCTTGACACATTTCTTCCACTTTATAAAGTAATATATGTCTGTAGTAAAATATTTGAAAAATAAATATGCACAAAAGAAAACAAAATTATCTATATTCTCACCAATACTGTTACTGACATTTAGGAAATTTTTCCTCAATGAAAATGTTTAAACATACACACAAGTCAAAGGAAGACGACAGCCCCTTCAATAGTTATCGACTTTTCTTCATCTCTTTTTGGCAGTCTTCTGACCCCACCCCCTTTTCTCTTTTGGCTAAAATATTTTCATGCAAAACCCAGACTTGTTGATAGCACTGATTTTTTCTTTCTTTCTCTTTTCTATTTGTGTGTGTGCACGTGTGTTCAATAGAAATGGGAACATATTATGTGTAGTTCTGGTGTCAGGGAGAGTTCTGATTCCTTGTTACCTGCAGCCATGCCTTTATAATTGCCTGTCAGTACCTGGAAAAAATTCCTTCTATGGAGGCAGCCACAGTGCAATAGTTAAAAACATTAGCTTTGGGGTCAAAAACATCTGGACTCAATTTCCAGCTTTGTCACCCAGTAGTTGCAGAGTGGGCAAAGTACTCAACCTTTCTAGCTGTCAGCTTTCTCATGTATTCAGTGAGTGAAAGAACCTCATAGAGTTGCTGTGAGGGTTAGGATAACATGCAAAAACACCGAGCATGTTGCTTGTTACACAAATAAGCCCTCTATCAATGTCAGGGCCATGACTGTTCCTCTGTCTTGTGGAGGGTTCAGTATTTAAGTTCCGGCCCAGGCACAGCCCATGCAACAGTCAGAAAACCTATCAGAGGTTATAAGTGTCTATAAACCAGTGCAGTGCTTCCAAGTGAATGTGTGTATGTTTGTGTGTGTGTGCATATGTGTGTGTGTATGTATGTTTGAGTTGGAGTCTCACTCTATCGCCCATACTGGAGTGCAGTGGCATGCTCATGGCCACCACAGTCTTGACCTGCTGGGTTCAGATGACCCTTCCACCTCAGTCTTCCAAGTAACTGGAACCACAGATGTGTGCTACCATAGCCGGTTAATTTTTTGATTTATTGTAGAGAGGAGGTCTCGCCAAATTGCCAAGGCTGGTTTCAAATCCCTGGACTCAGAGAGTCCTCTTGCCTCCACCTCCCAAAGTGCTGGGATTACAGGTGTGAGCCCCGCGTCCAGCTGAATGTGTGTTTTAAAATCTCAGATGCTCCTGTCTAAAGCCTCTCTGCTAACTCAATATGCCGAATTTGTTTTCAGGTCAAAAGAGACAGAATGAAAACTTAGATGCAATGTTCCTGGTGAAAATACCAGCAGCCACTGTGCTCTCTGAATCCAAAGACAGACAGATCTGCACACTGGGGGAATCATCTAGAAAGCTGGGAGCACAGTGAGCTCCAGTTGGTGCTCCAGAGCATAAAAGAAAGGATCCGTGAGAAATACCTTCATCCATGTCTTTGGAAAATCTGTTGAGAATCCTCCCTGTGGGAGTAGTGTCAAAAAACTTCATAGGGCTTCGAAGGATTCTTCGGAAAAGCTCGTCATGGAGCCGGGAGGAGGCTCGCAGTGTGCCCTGAGGAGAAGAGCACAGAGTAATCAGGGTTTGGAGACCCAAGGAGGGCTCAATTCCTACTCGTCCAGGTCACCACTCCCAGGACAGCCACTCCCAAAGCCTGGAAGTGCAAATGGTCCAATAGGATATGAGTCAGGTCAGCTGGGGCCATGCTGCCTGAAGGGCTCTCTCCTACTCAGCATAAACCTGAGAGATGCCATGCCGAAGCCCAAGCACACAGTCACCAGGGAGGCGGAGCAGAGGCCACCTACCACTGCATACCTTGACAAAGACAACTCCTCGAATGGCTTTCAGGATCAGCATGACTGCCATAGAGAGTGCATAGATGCTGGCATAGTACTGCATGAGAGGATTGTCCTTCATGCTGCCGCTCACAGAGGTCCTGTTCCCTCGTGTCACAGTGGTGTTCTGTTTGGAGGCAAAGCTCTATGAGGCACGTCTCCTGAAGGCTGCCAGGCGCCCCTGCTCTGGGCCATTCTCACCTCAAGGGCTGGTACAGGGGAACAAACGACCCTGGGACCTGGCCATGGCAAACACATGGCAGGCTTTGCCCATCTCCTTCTCTGATGGATGAGAACAGACAGCCTGTGGGTGTCCTACTGACATACCCTACTGCCCTGGGGGTGGGTCAGGGTTTTTTTCTGTCTTGAGTCTACATTAGGGGCTCATCTTTTCATCCTGGAAAACTCTTCTTTATTGCTTCTTTTAAGTGAAAATGAGAACAATTTCTCTAAGAATAGCCAGGGAGTACAGAGACTGGGCCACGTTCTTAGACATGGAACTTTCCCACTGAGGTGTAACCTTACCCCACTTCCTTGCTTGATCCAATAACTCAACCACCAGGTGCTGAAGGCTGTGCTGCCCACGTTCAGCATGAAAAGGGTCATAATGACCAGGAATGCCAAGGGGCCACCCGCAGACTGGATGTAGACACCATATACTGACCAGGGCACTGAGCCCTGCCCTTTCTCTTCCAGCTGCACGAGCTGCCCTAGGTAAGGAAAAAGAAACATGAACTCAGAAAGGAAAGGTTACTCTCAGGAAACTCAGTCACCTACAGAGCAGCAAAATCAAACAGCCTGTAGTTTCACAGGGCTCTAGATTAGATTTCCTCTTATCAGAATCATTCATCCATTTACTTAACATTTATTGAGCACCTACTATAAGTAGGCCCAGGAGCAGGAAAAGGGTAAAGTCCAGGTCCCTGCCCTTGAGGACTTGGCTGAGGATCCTATCACAGTCTGGTAGGACAGGCAGATACAGAGGCACTAGTAAAATGTGCCAAATGTCATGATAGAGCTATACGCAGGGCAGCATGGAAACACGGAGAAGGTGAACCGGATCTAGTTGGCCAGAGGAGTGGGGGTGGTGAGCAAGCAGGTTTCTATATTGCTTCTCAAAAAAAGAAAAAAAAAATCAGGTGAGGAGGTGAAGCAATAAAATGAAAGATTTATTTATTTATTTATTTTTATTTTTTGAGTTGGAGTCTCACTCTGTCACCCAGACTAGAATGCAGTGGCACGCTACCAGCCACCGCAGCCTCGACCTGCTGGGTTCCGGCAATCCTTCTGCCTCAGCCTGCCAAGTAGCTGGAACTACAGGCACACGCTACCACGCCTGGTTAATTTTTTTATTTATTGTAGAGATGAGGTCTCACCAAGTTGCCCAGGCGGGTCTCGAACCCGCGGGCTCAGGCAATACACTCACCTCAGCCTCCCAAAGCATGGGATTACAGGCTGAGCCACTGAGCCCAGCTAAATGAAAGATTTAAAACAAGATTGAGCCTGGGCAACATTGTGAGACCCAATTACTAAAAAAAAAATTTTTTTTTAATTAGCCAGGAGTAGTGGTGTGTACCTGTAGTCCCAGTTACTCAGGAGGCTGAGGCAGGAGGATTGCCTGAGCCCAGGAATTTGAGGCTGCAGTGAGCTATGATCACACCACTGTAATCCGGTCTGGATGACAGAGTGACACCTTGTCTCAAAAAAGTAAAAAAGAACTACACACACACATACACACATACACACGTGAACAAAACTCTGACCTTTTTTTCTCTCTTGCCAAATTCCTAACTAAGAAGCCTGGCGAATCACACCCTACAAAGCCTCACCAGATGGGTTTTTTTATTAACTCTATATAAAGTGGCTTACTTTCCAACCTGACCATAATATCCCATAACAGAAAAAGAAGGAAATAAAAAATATTTTATGACCCTATGAAGCCATCTCTTGGGGAAATTTACATCTTATAGAATCCCCTTCCCAGGGATCCACAGAAGAGCTATACGTTTGTGGTCTATAGTAAGTCCCATACATATGAACAGGCTCCATTCTAAGAGTGCGCTCGTTAAGTCCAACAATGTTAGTCTAGGTATCAAACTAACACAATTGGCTATATAGTACTATACTGTAACAGATTTATAATACTTTTCACACAAATTATACATAAGAAACAAATACAAAAAAACAAAGAAAACATTGTTACTCTTACAGTACAGAACCCTGAAAAGTATAGTAGTACAGTACAGTATAACAGCTGGCACACAGGGGCTGGCAGTGAGTAAACAGGCAAGAAGAGTTACTGACTGGAGTTGGGAGAGGAGGTGGGAGATGGTAGAGGTAAAGGATCACCAGCAACAGGAGACGGAGGGCAAGTCCGTCCTGACATTGATGGCACAGGTGGCTGGTTCCTTGCTAGATGCAATTCTATCTACCTTCCTGAAAAAAATGATTCAGTGATGACTGGATAGTTTTTTTGGTCACAGATGACATGGTAGCACTGAATTGCATTGTGAACAGCTGCTGCAACCTTTGTATACCATTCTGCATTTGGGTCCTGTGCCTCAAAGACTAACAGTGCCTCTTCCACTAAAGAAAATCTCCTTGTCGTTTCCTTTGTCGTGAATCTCTTTGGTTCTTCAGTTACTTTTTCTTCCTCTCGTCTCTCTTTGTCATTTCTATGGGACTCCAATTCCATCAGGTCTTCAGTAGTAAGCACCTCAGGTTGCATAGCAAGGACCCAGGGATGAAGTTACCGCCTTGCAGATCTGGCTCCAGCTTCTCACTGAAGGTCACTGAGTGACTGAAGCCCTCTTTGGACTCATCCACCTTCTCAAATCTATGAAAATCATAAACTGTGGGCAAAGGTTCTTCTGTGTGACAATGTACACCAGACATGTGAACTAACTTACACGACTGGGCATGATAACGCATGTTCCCATCTTTGAAAGTTTTCAACTTGAAGGTTTACATGTGGAGGACTTACTGTATTCTCTCTTGGGGCTGCCACCTAAAATGCTTCATTTATGTATTAAAAAAAACTTAACTTCCTCAAACCGGCCCCTTATCTCAATGCAGGATTTCCTTCACTGATTTCAAAATTCCTTAGATAGAGCCTAAGTCTTGCTTCCTCTTGCCAATGAGGAAATCAAGGAAATTTTTGAATCTCTCTATGACCTGGGAGATGTCCCACCTTCCCAGGCCAAACCAAGGTAAATCTCCCATGTATTGATTTATGCTTGTTAGTAACTTCTGTCTTCCTAAGATGTATACAACCAAGCTGCATTTCGCCTTAGGCAAATGTTTCAGAACCTCTTAGGAAGGTGCCACAAGCCTAGGCCACTTACATTTGACACAGAATAAACCTTAAATATTTTATGGAGTTTGTCATCTTTTGTCCACACACACACACACACACACACACACACACACACACACATATTTTGTTTTAGTAAACTGACATGCAACTTAACATACAAAAGTGAAAATGCCCACGTTATTATAGGTAGCTTCTCTTAACTCCAAGATTTGTTTCAGTTGATAAGATAAAGAGTTTAAGAAATAGGACCAAGGGCCTTGGACAGAAAAGCCAAGTAGGAAAACCCCCTCATCGTAACTCTCCACCATAGTCCTGCTGCAACACTGTCAGAACAAGGTGATGAGTCTACTGTTCTAACACAGGAGCTTCTGAGGACACAGGCATCCTTGGAGCCAGAACACCTCTGCTTTGGTTGTGACTGGCTTTTAATGAGCAGAGGTGAATCATAGGACAGAAGGGTATACCTCTACCCACCATGCAGTTTCAGGATGACTCAGCTATAATTACCTACACCTGGCCCCACCCTGAGTAGGCTAAGGGACGATAGGATTAAAGGTCATTTTTATGAACTGTTTAAGTACACAGAAGGTGCCTCGTGATCTGTCAAAATTACATAAGAAATTTGTTATTCTTGGAATACAAAGTCAGCTACTCTATAACATACAATGCTATCAAACATGAATTACCTCATGGCATCATTTCTGATAACTTTAAGACAAATCTAAAACATCACAAAGGTCATTACCTTCCTCTGGTTTCACTGCTTTTTCCTTCTTTACTGATCCTGTTTTAGGACCCTTTTCTTGTGACTTCTTCTGTGAACCACTGGTTTCCTTTTTTGAATTAATCTAATAATATTAAAAAAAAAAAAAAGTCTCTAGTCATGTTATGGCCATTCAGATGAATGCCCACAAGATACATATTAGAGATTCATCTATCAAGCTATTAATGAAAAGAAATACACTCGACTTCTTAAAAGGGCCACCTGCACTCATTTCTTGTACTTCATCACATACATAACTCCCAACACAGTAGCCATTATTCTGTAATCATCCACGCAAACCGCCTTAAGTATTAAGGTTGGAATCATTTCCATTCATCCTGTGTCTGAGCCCCCACATCACTAAATCAAATCCAAAGATCTGATCATTTCCTGTTGCTACCTCTGGCTAAACACACACTTCTAAACCTGGTTTTGCAAGATACCTGTATTCTGGCTTGAGCCTAATTCTACAAGCTCCTCTCCCATTCCCTGTTTCCCACAGTCCCTCCTCTCTAGCCACACCAAGTTTCATACCATTTCTTACACCACACTGCAACTTCCCATTTCTGTACACTAGTTCCTCCATTTGGAATGTCCCTCCCCTCATCCCAATCTCAGTCACAGTTGTCCCCTTTCAGACGGAATCAAATCTTATATTCTTCATGGGGCAACTTACACTCCCCTAGAAAGCTCACCCTTCCCCTGTTCTCCCTCAGCACTTTGTTAGTCTCTCTACTACAGCACATTGCTACATAGGTGACCTGGTGTTACAGTTACCTGCAAGAGCATCAAGTGTTGGTCTTCTCTAGAACACTGTGAGTCCCTCAAGGACTGAGATGTCTCATGCACAGTTATAACCTACACAGGGCCTACCACTGAGAACTGCCTATAATAGGGCACATGGGGACTCAATAAACAGTCATCAAACTGAACCTCAGAC
This sequence comes from Tarsius wallacei, assembly GCA_963574415.1. Classification (NCBI taxonomy): domain Eukaryota; kingdom Metazoa; phylum Chordata; class Mammalia; order Primates; family Tarsiidae; genus Tarsius; species Tarsius wallacei. Next base: position 31,521 of record CAUYQG010116573.1, on the reverse strand, counting down.
AATAGAAACTACTTAATGCTCTTCTTTCTAAGCCCCTCTTCTATATTTATACAGGAAATTCTCCTAATATAGTTCACTATATTCAATTCTATGTCATAGCCTCATGCCCCTAATTGTCTTTCCAATAAAGTTTTCAAATGGATAGATAAAAGAATTAGAAAAGAATATAAAATTTACAGCCACAACTATAATAAAAGATAGGTCTCAACAGTTTATGTTATTGCAGTGCATGAATAAATACACTATCTAAAGAGAAAATTGCCATTTATTAATCACTTCCTAGGGCAACAATATTACATGTTTAATTTAATCAGTGAGATAACCCTAAGAGGCAGACACCACCCCCATTTTTTTTAAGATGAGAAAATGGAAGGTCAGAAAAGTGACATACTTAAGTATCCTCTCTCCACTACAATTCACTGACTCTCATTATTCTTTTGCTCCTTGGGAATTTCATATTTTGGCTTCTTTCCTCTTGTTTTCCCCTCCATGTCTACAGGGATAAGAAGATAATCTAAAGAGTCCAAAGCACCCTGAGAGTCATAAGAAGAGAGAATAAAATCTAAATCTGTATCAGGTGTCCCTATGGAAGTTACTGATGAAACTTGGAAAGTTTAAGTTATATCAAAAAGCCTAAACTGCATCAGTCATGAACTGTTAGTTGTACCGTACCTGAAATCAAACAGGACAGACCCCAAGGACTGAAATAAAACTCCCAGAAGAGGTCCCAACTTTATGCTTTCACCCCTCTAAAATGACCTGACAGCCAAGAAAGAAGTGTTTAGCTCAGCCTGAGAGTACTCCTGGGCCCCAGGAGAGAGAGTATATAGTAAAAAGGAACAACCACCTCTTGGGCTAGCTCTAAGCAGGCCCTTGTTTCGTGCCTGACATGGAGAACAGGATGGAGATGTGGGAAGCTGCCAGCATCTGGTGTTGCCACAGGAGGCAGGGCCACATAGAGAAAGAGAGATTTTGGACTCAAACCACCCTTATTAGCAAGTTGCTTAACCTTTCTGAGCTTCACTCTTCTCATCTGTAAAGGTGGGGGGATAATCATATTTTACCGTATAGTTCTGTTGAAATGACTAAATAAGATGTTATCTAGGAAGCACCTAATCCAATAATTGAGCCACAGTGGGTATTAGTTAATGGAAAGTGCCAAGTCAGCAACCAAGGTGTCCTGGAGCATTTTCAAATGTATGCAATATTTAATTTCCCTCCCCTGGCACCTTATTCGCTTGTTTATTTTTTTAAAAAGAGCTTCTTAATGCTTCAGTCGGGGTGAATGGAGTTTAGGAAACTAAACCCATGCCTGAAGAGCAGTACCCATCTTCTCTACCCTCCCTAAGCCCATATCCTCCCTGTCACTGCCGTATGAATAAGCTCTCAGTGACAGAAGACCTCGGCTCACTCAATCCTGCTTTTCTGGAGGAGGATCAGCATGTGAACTAAAGCACAGCAATACAGTCACCAGAAAACAGGGTGCCCTGCCAGTAAGACAGAGACTGGATTCAGCTGTGATCTCACCCCCATTCACTATGGCTATGTCAACCTTGCACAGAAAGAAGGAAACACACCAACAGCTGCCAATCGTACCTCCACCGGTGGTGTCTCTCCCAGCAATAGGTTATTAAAAATGGTAGCATAATCTCCATTTAAATTCATCAGCTCCTCATGGGTTCCTCTTTCTGTAATGCAGCCTTCCTTCATGAAGATCACTTCATCACAATCGACCAGGTACTAGAGACAAAGGCAGAGACAACACAACATTGCTGATATTTGTGCAGACATCCATACCTTAGCTCAGTGGTTCTCAACAGGGGGCAATTTAGCCTCCCAGAGAACATCTGGCAATATCTGGAGATATTTTTGGTTGTCATAAGTTGGGGGAAAGGCACCTTAGATGCTCCTTAGGATCCGAGTATATCCTGGTAAACCCAACTATACCATCATAGCTTAGCCTAGCCTATCTTCAACATGCTCAGAACACTTACATCAGCCTATGGTTGGGCAAAATCATTCAACACAAAGCTTATTTTATAATGAAGTGTTAAATATCTCACGTAATGTACTGAATACTACGCTGAAAGTGAAAAATGGAATGGTTGTAAAGCTGAACAAATCATAAGGGCCCATCTGTACTGGCATCCAGTGGAGAGAGGCCAAAATGCACAGCGCAGCCCCCTACAACAAAACAGTATGTGGCCCAAAATATCAACAGTGCTTTAGTTTATTGTGCCTTGTGATATAGTACAAAGGGCAGTTTCTCCAGTTTTTGACATGAATCTGCTGATGGGGCCACATGAGCCTGCATTCAATTTTACACCCTTTCACTGCACTCAGACATATACATAATTACAGACTTCTGTGGCAGAATGGGGGGTTAGCTCCCCAAACTTGACAGCATATGCGAAGCAGATGGCAGCAGCCTTGAGTTGCTCTCCAAAAGTGGCTGCTTGTCAAGGAATGACAGAGGGAGAAGAGCTTGTTTTCCCAACACAGTTCCCACTTGCGTAGAGATGTTAACACAATGCTCTCCAAACTAGCTTGTAACCAAACTCCATTTTTGGCCCAGTCCTCTCAGCTCTTTTACTTGCTGATCTATATGCAGAAGCTGATGCGCTCCAAGGATCTCTGATTTAGACGGCCATCTGTTACACGGGTACAATGAACATTATTGCTCCAATGGGCCAGGGAGCCAACTGTGAAGGAAATGAAAGTAGAAATTCCAGGAATCTCTACTTGCCCCACAAAGATACCTGAACCCACCTCCCTGTTTTTGATGGCCCCAGCCAAGGTAGGCAGCAGAGGGAAGAAAGCCCCATACCTGTAACTGGTGGGTAACAAACAGAACTGTCTTGGACTCGAGGTGCTTCCGGATAGCACTGTTGAAGATGTGGTTGCCCACATGGGCATCTAAGGCACTGAGAGGGTCATCCAAGATGTAGATGCTCCTGTCGCTATACAAGGCCCGGGCAAGACTGATCCTCTGGCGCTGCCCACCGCTCAGGTTAGCGCCTCGCTCTCCAATCTACAGGAGCAAGAAGCACAGTGAAGCCTCCAGCACGAGTCCAGAACAGCACTTAGGGGTCACCCCAGTCACCTCTCTCTCACTCACCCAAACAGACTTCTTCAATCAAATTCCCCACAGATGAAATGCCACTCTGATCCTTTTAGGAACTGGGGGGAGTCAGCCGAGATGCCTCCTCCTTTCCCACAACCATCTGGGAACCAATCAGTTCCACATGTGGCCTTGCCACACCCCCTGGAATCCCCCTCCAATCCATTTGCCACAAAGCAGAAAGATCTTTCCAAAACGCAAAGCTGACTACATCCCGGTCTTGCTTAAAACTCTTCAAGAGCCCCCAAGGAATAGAATCTAATACCAAACAAGGCATTCAAGGCAGACCCTTTGCCACTCAGCTTCCCAGCTTGGGACTTCCACTGCACAATCCCTGTTCCACACCTAGGCCATGTGAAATTATGTGCATATTATATGAATAAACACAACCATGTCATGACTTTGCCTCCACCATGTCTGCTCAGTTCTTGCGTCTCTTCTGTGAAATCTCCCCCAACCTCTTCTCACCTGACACCCAAAAGAAAGGGGGTTCTTTCTCATCAGATTGTTTTGTACTTATTTGTTTGTTTGGGTATTTCATCCTCTTAACTGCACACTTCTTGAGGGTGCAGATTATTGCCTTGTTGCTTTATATTCTCAGTGCCAAGCAGTTTCTGCATACCACTCGCCCTTAACAAGCATCTAGTAAATTTAATGATACTAAATGAGCAAATGAATGAATCACTTGTCAAATATTCAATTAATTCGGAGGTCTTCAAACTTGACATTGAATTCGAATCACCTGCAGGGCTGGTTAAAACAGATTGTTGGGCTGCACCCCTAGAGATTCTGATTCAGTAGGTCTGGTGTGCAGCCTAAGAACAAGCATTCCTAGCAAGCTCCCAGGTGACGCTGATGATACTGATCTGGAGACCACAATTTGAGAGCCTCTGAACTAAGTAAACCATCTGCCAAATCTGGTTTGAAAGACTTAACTGAAGACAGCTGAATAACAGTGCCAGTTCCAGAGATCTCCAGGGCAGCTCATGGGAGACAAGTTTTAACACTGAAGAGCACAAACTAGTTCCAACGACACACCTCTGGAAACTGTTCCAGGGCCGAAAGCAGAAGATGGATTTGTTCTAGAACGCTTTCTTTTGAATAAAAGAGGGCTTTCTATAGACTGCATCTGAGTAAGGAGGTTGGTATGAAGCTCAGGAAAGAAGTACAACGTGCATATGCTTGACTGTGGTTTTAAAAATGTCTGAATGGAGTAAAAATATTAACTCTGAATCAACAGTGGGGTTTTGTTTAAAATCTAAGACCTATAAGATACTTACATACTTGGAAAAGGGAGTGTTAATATCCCTGCCCTAATGAACAAATGCTTTCTCACATACGGCCTAATGAAAGCAAAACTCCTTGAGCAGGATCTTCTCTCAAGCATTTAAGATGCACTTCTAGGAGGAGGCTGTGGCACAGGCCTGCCACTCACCTCCCAGAGACCTCTCTGCTAAACGCACTGCCCTATTGGGGGAGGAGAACCTATACCTCGGTCAGATCGCTGTTGGGAAGAATGGCCAGGTCGGGCCTCAGACAGCAGCTGTTCAGCACAGAGTTGTATCTGGAGGACATAAAGAGACGGTGTCAGGAACATGGTTGGAGCACAGCCCGCTGACTTGGGCTGCCCTGCATCGCACGTGGCCAAGATGAAGAGCATGACAGAAACCAAACATTCCTTGCCTTTCTTCATCAAATTCTTTCCCAAAGAGGATGTTGTCTCTCAGAGTGGCATTGAGGATCCAGGCCTGCTGGGCCACATAAGCGAAGGTTCCACTGATTGCAATGCTGCCCTCTAGGAGTGTCATCTAGGGAGACAGACACCATCCAACGGCATCATAACGCAAAACCATCACCCTAAGCCAACAGAACCCCCCACGTTCCACCATGGAATCTAAAGTTTTGGCAATGTCCTGGAATGTTTTTTGGACCCAAATCCAGACCCTACCTTTGTTCCAAAAGGACCTACAGCAGCAAAGAAAATCAAAGTTCTCCTTGCTTACGTATGGCAGGAGCCCAGTATAGCACATCACTTGAATGAAACACTTCAACTAGCAGCCCATTTGTTATATTGCACTCTTCCTTTCTAATTTCCTGTTTAAACTAGGGGAAACACAAGGAAGAAGCCCTTCCAGAATTCCCTGGGAGAGGATGCTGCAAGGATTTACAACTCATCCCTCCTGCCTCGGGATGAAGGCAGGCCAACTCATTATAGAATTAATCCCGGATGTTGGCTAGGCTAGCTGCTTCCACAAAATGAGGACCAAAGGAAAAAAAATTCAGGTTCGACATCAACTGGTATTATAGAGTGTCCACATAATGATGATAGGTCTTCCCCTTCCACATGAGGGGACTTCAATGATGGGCCATGTGCTGGGAATTGCTTTTTCAGTTGCAATGATCGATGTAAATTGATTTATCCATTTTATACTCTCCCATGGTCTCTTTTTAAACTGACAGTAGATATTTGCCTTTGGTTAGAGATGCTATAGGTTTGAAGCCAAGTTTCTTTAACCAGTCAGTATGGTACTTGCACATATAAGCTTGTCCTCTCAAACACCACTGCACACAGTGTAAACACACAGCTGTTCCTAGCCACCTACAAACAAGTAAGCGCTTTGATGCTCACTTCAAAGTGTTCAGAAACCCAACTCTTCTGGTTGCTGCTGCACAGACACCCCACACTCCAGCGCAGTCGACAAAAAGTTAAACTCTAAAGAAGCAGGGCTGACCGGCACTGCCTGCCTTCCAGTCAGAGAGAGGGCTGCTGGGATTTGATTCAAGAGCAAAGCCTGACTTGGTTTTCATCCTAACCACTGCCCAGTCAACCCTCAAAAAAGTAGCATCTTGCTAGATTGCTGAAGAGCACTTAGGGATAGATCTTTTCTTTCCTTCTCCCTGTGACCCCTGGTCTCTGTCTCTCATCACTGGCCCCCTTTATCTGGCTTATTATCAGAAATGACCTAGGAAGTGCTATGCTTTTTACAAAGACCAATGGAGCAGTGGGGACTGTCAACCCTCATCTGAGTGCAGTCTTCCTCAGGATGCACTGGGCACCACTACTCTCAAGGAGTTGTGACCACTGACAACAAACAAGAAAATATTCCATAACACAGTGGATACAAAAACACCCTTCCCCACTCCCGCCCCCATTTTTTCATTTCAATTCAGTGGACCTCATCCATCAGGAGGTAGAGATAATCTCAAGTTTATACTCATATCAACCATCTAAGGCAAGCTCATTTAATTCAGGTTTATTTTATTTAAACATTTTTTTATTTTATCAGCAACAAGATCTTGCTATATTGCTCAGGCTAGTCTCAAACTCCTGGCCCCAAGCAATTCTCCCACCTTGGCCACCCAAAGCACTGGGATTATAGGTGTGAGCCACCATACCTGGCCTAACTTAAATATAAAAGCACATGGCACCTTGGGTGAAACCACCTTGGGTGAAACTACCTTGGGTGAGACAAGATAATGTGTCTCCGCTGGATGACCCTTGCCCCACCTCTTTCCATGCTGACTGTAGTCTGCTGGGCCCTCTGTGTACTGTTCACTCACTGTCTTGTGATGTGCTTGCGTGTCTAGCTCCCCACTGGACCATGAACTCCCCGAGGGCATAACCCTTTCAGTGGCTAGGTTGAAAACTGGGAGGGACTTTGCTTTTGGATCAAATCCTGACAGTCCCGTCTCTGAGACTGGCCACTCTGCTTCTTTGCAGGTTATCTCTGTCAGCAGTGCTACAGCATGGAGTGTTTGTCCATCTCTTATCTCTGCCACTTCCCAGCACGTTGTCTGACACACCTGAGGTGCACAGGAAATACATGCTGAATAAAAGAAGACATGAGAAACAAATGACCCCAGGTGGGTATCAATCAGCCATTCATCAGGCAACCACTGAGCCCCATTCCAGACACAAGCTATGAAGGGGTGAAGTAGGAGGTGGCATGATACAGCCAGAGGGTTCATTTTGTTTCTACCATTCCTGATTCTCTTCAGGAAGTTAGCTCATATTTCCTGAGACATTTGCTAAGCAGAGCCAAGAGAAAGAAATGTCAAAGCCAGTGACAAAAATCTTACCTGGCCTAAAATGGCTGAAATGAGAGAGGTTTTTCCACTTCCCACACTGCCACAGATTCCAACCAGCTTACCCTGGACAAAGCACATGGGGGAGAAAGGTCATTAAGAGACAACTGACCACTCATCTCTAAGGATTTGCAATTTCTTTGAAAAAAAATGCTTAACTATAATGCATCAATATGGAAATTTATCCCGATGACTCAACAAGTCACCTCTGCTCACTTAGCTGCCTACTTCATAGGGTTTCTGTGAGAACACACTGAGGTCACAGGAATGGAAGAAGCCCTTTGGGAAAATTTATGTGCCACACCCATTGAGGTATCCCCAAGTCACTTTTAGAAAGGCCCAGCCCCTTTCCTACTATTTTTTGTTTTAAATCAAAGTCTCACTCTTGCAGGCTGGAGTGCAGTGGCACAATCACGGTTACCGCAGCCCTGACCTGCTGGGCTCAGGTGATTCTTCCACCTCAGTCTTCCAAGTAGCTGGAACCACAGACATGTGCCACTATGCCAGGCTAATTTTTCTTATTTATTGTCGAGACAAGGTCTCACCATTTTGCTTAGGCTAGTCTCGAACCCCTGGGCTCAGCAATCCTCTCATCTCTGCCTCCCGAAGTGCTGGGATTACAGGTGTGAGCCATTGTACCCAATTCCTTTCCTACTTTGTTGGTAACCCATGTTTTTTGTGTATTTATTTGTTTTGTTGTTTTTTGGAAGAGAGGGTAGGACTCTTGAAAATCATTTTATTGTGATTTTTTCTCTAGGATCTACAAATTATTTTCAATAAAAATTATGTGCACTGTTGCTTCCTTTGTTTTTTTCCAAAACTTTTCCAAGAATCTGAGGAATATTTATACCATCAATCCCACATAAAGCAGAAAATCAAACCTGTGGTTAACTGAATATCCTCAGGCAAGATAATGAGTTCTTAATGGGTAATTTTGAGAGTTTTCAAGGATAGATGACTTTAAATGGGCCACTTGTTTACAACCCTGTGCTGGCTCAAGTCTGGGAAGAAAAGGAAGGGAGGGAGGGAGGCTGCTAATGTGAAGAGCATGGATTCTGGAGGCAGACAGGTCTTGATGTGAACCCAAACTGCACTCACACTTGCTAACTGGGTGACCCTGATCTTGCAACTTAACTTAATACTGTGTCTGTCTCCTTCATTGGACTCTGAGCACCTTCAGGGAAAGAGCTACCCTGGCAGAACCAAGTACAGCCTCTGGTAGGTAATACACATCTGTTGAACAGTTTTTGAGATGGTGCAGGTGTTTGAACAATCACAACCTTGTGGCAATGAGGAGGTCAAGTCACAGGTTCAATCTCTGCTCAGGCCAGTTAGGTTTACACAGGGAAAAACACTGTTCTGATGACTAAATGGTGACTAAACAAGACACCAACAATGAAGTAAGTGCCTAGTACACAGAAGACATTCAACAAACGTTACCTTCCCTTCCCCTCCCTAGGAGGAGGCCCAGGGAGAATGGTGGCACCTCTCTTCAAATGGCTAAAGGGTCAGGCAAAGTGACTTATGCCTATAATCCCTGCATTCTGGGAGGCTGAGATGGGAAGATTACTTGAGCCCAGGAGTTTAAGCCAGCTTGGGCAACACAGTCATTCCTTGTCTCGACAAAGAAATAAAAAAATTAGCCAGGTGTTGTGGCGTGCACCTGAAGTCCCAGCTACTCGGGAGGCTGAGGCAGAAGGACTGCCTGAGCCCAGAAGGTGGGGGCTGCAGTGAGCCATGACCATGACCCTGCACTCCAGCCTGGGTGACAGTGAGATCTCAACTCAGAAAAAAGGCTAACAGTCTGCTGTGCATCTACAGGCTCTAAAGGGCAGAGTAACGATCAACATGCAAAGCAGAAGAGTAAATCTAATAGAGCTGATCAACAATGTAATAGAGCCATCTCAATTATCAGGATAATAGGTATTAAATTTAAAAACTGGTGTTTAGAGTTAACTGTAGTAAAAAACTGACTTGTGTGTCCTTCAATGACACTTACAGTTTCAGGTAGCCTCACTAAGAATCTTTTTCCCTGGAAAAGCTAGACGCTTTTCATTCTCTCCTCAGTCTAGCTCCAAATCTGCTTTCCATGCCTCTAGTTAGTTGTTGATTTTGATAGACACTGCATTAGAACTGCCTACCCCCTACTTCCAATTATGTAGACAAACATTTCTTTTTTTTTCTTGAGTCAGGGTCTTACTCTGTCACCCAGGCAGAAGTACAATGGCATGAGCGTGGCTCACCACAACCTCAAACTCCTGGACTCAAGAAATCCTCCCACCTCAGCCTCCCAAGTAACTGGGACTACAGGCATTCACCACCATGCCTGGGTAGTTTTTTTTCTTTTCTTTTTTCTTTTTTTTTTTTTTTTTGAGTCAGAGTCTCACTCTGTCACCCAGGATGGAGTGCAGTGGCAAGCTCACGGCCACCGCAGCCTCAACCTGCTGGGCACAGGCAATCCGCCTTCCAAGTAGCTGGAACTACAGGCACGTACCACCATGCCTGGCTAATTTTTTGATTTATTGTAGAGACAAGGTCTCACCAAGTTGCCCAGGCTGGTCTCAAACCCATGGGCTCAGGCAAACCTCTCACCTCAGCCTCTCAAAGTGCTGGGATGATAGGTGTGAGCCATTGCGCCAGCTGTTTTTAAAATATTTTTTATAGAGATGAGGTCTTGCTATGTTGCCTACACTGGCCTTGAACTCCACAGTCCCACAGGAGTGCCTAGCATAGACTTGGCACCCAAAATATATATCTGGGAACCTCTGGGTGCCCCAGTCCCCTGAACATGGTGCTGGTTTCTAGTCGTAATCTGTATTTTAAAAACGTTTAAACTTGGAGTCTTTATTCCAACTACTCTCTACAGGAATGCCTCTGAGACTCTAATCTTGTGCTACCTGGACTGTGATAACACATACCACATGATCCTTTACTTACTTACATTAAAAATAAATAATTACAATATAAATGTTGATAACAGTGGCGCTGAGAATATCTATGATGTGCCAGGTTCTGTGTGATGCACAGACTCCTGGTAGCCCACACAGTTGTAACAATCAGAAACAGCTATTATAGCTCACATACAACTACAGTAGTCGGAAACCTCTCTAGGGCAAAACCCTGGAAAAGCCACCTGAATGCTTCATTTCCTTTCATATAAAATGAGCACCTCATGAGTTCAGTTGTTATTAATTTCGGCTGCTAAATGCTTGAATAGCTCTTTTGGAGTTTGTGCTGGTCCACTAGGCTCTTTAGTTCAAAATCACTTTGCTAACAGGAAGGGCAGCTGTCTATTCTTCTTTTTTTTTTTTTTTTTTGAGTCAGAATCTCACTCTGTCGCCTAGGTTGGAGTGCAGTGGCACACTCACGGCCACCATAGCCTCGACCTGTTGGGCTCAGGCGATCCTTCCACCTCAGCCTTCCAAGTATCTGGAACTACAGGTGAGTGCTACCACGCCCGGCTAATTTTTTGATATATTGTAGAGATGAGGTCTCGCCAAGTTGCCCAGACTACAGTCCTCTCACCTCGGCCTCCCAAAGTGCTGGGATGACAGGCTTGAGACACTGCGCCCAACCACCTGTCTATTCTTGCCAGATCAGAGTAGGGGTGCAGGGAGGAGGAGTGTGGGCAAGGAGGACGGAAGCAGATGGGTTACCTCTTCGATTTCCAGGTCAACGTTGTACAGTGTCCTCTGCAAGCGGAGGTTCCCCAGGTGGATGTGCTTGCCTTCTTCCTCTTCAGGACTGGGCCGCTCGTCACTGTCCAGGAGGAGGTGGCCTTTCTGCTCCGCCAGCACTGCCTGGTGCTCAGTGCGTTGCAGCTGCCTCACCTTCTCTTTCTTGCCCCTGGCAGCCCTCTTGTCTTTTTTCATTTTGGGGGTCAGCTTGGGCGAGTTCTGGATACTGGAGTGGGATGAGTCCCATGCCAAGGTGGCATTTTTCATCTCTATCTTGATGTGAGGACTGGCTGGTTTGTTCTTTATCATGTGAACCTCTTCCATTAGAAACAAACTCTGATAGGAGTTGTGAGAGAGGTGCAAAGATGAGACACTGGATCAAGACCAGGGAGACAAGCCTAGGGCGTACACTCACGTAGCAAAACACATCAGGCTATACAGTGGAAGAAAGCTGAAGGGCAAAAGGTAGCTCATTAGTGTAGCCCAGTCTCAGGCCCATCAAGGGGTCATGGGAGTGTGGGGACAACCTCAGGAGGTACGGAGGCCTAGACAACCGACCCAACATGCTACACTACAAATGACATGCTAAACTACCTTTTCCTTTTCTACCAACCTAATGTGGACTGAAGGACACTTAACTAACTGGCATGCAGCCCCTTGTTCTGACTCCTGAGTTACTGAATAGCAGTAGGAAAACCAAAGGACATGCTGACCTCCTACAGAGATGTCCACTCATGCAGAATCCCAAAGCCTCATCCACTTCCCTCACCCCCAACACAGCATGTATCTGGGGGCAGAGGATGAACTGAGAGAGTCACTAGGGTTGCTAGGGTTAGAAAAGAGTAACTAAGGTCTTATCTACAACGGAGTACATCTTCTTGCCCAGAAATTCATTCACATGTCTTCAAAGCCCTGCCTCGGAACTTGAGAGAATTCAAACAACCAAAGGAACAAACTTGCGTGGAAGTGAAGGGTTACTTTCTTGAGAAGCATCCCTTGGGAAGACAACAACACTCTTTCATCCCAGTTATTCCCAGAGTCCCACTGAATTATGTTAAGGGAAGAAAAACAGAATTCTGGAAGAGGGACATGCTTCTGAAGTTAGATGCGAAACACTGACCATAATAAATCACAGCCCACAACTTGGCGAGACCTCATCGCTACAATAAATCCAAAAATTAGCTGGGCTACTCGGAAGGCTGAGGCGGAAAGATCACCTGAGCCCAGCAGGTCGAGGGTGCAGTGGCCGTGAGCGTGCCACTGCACTCCAGTCTGGGCAATGGAGTGAGACTCCAACTCAAAAAAAAAATCACAGCCCAAGACTTTCCCATAAGTCTTTGAATCCACTTCTGATAACCCTCTTGAACCGGTGATCTTCTCTATAGAATGCCATCCTACCAGTTGGATTCCCTGTATAATAATTTTTTTTAAATGAAAAATTGTAAAACATTAGAAAATCTTTAGGCAAAAAGGGTCCAGATTATTTGCTTGGTTATCGAGACTCCCAACTATCTTAAAGTTTGCAGATGCTATCAAATGTAATATCTAATCCCTTTCCCCAAGAACAAACCCTTTCTCTGAGGCCCTAAACTTCTGAGCTTACTCTTTGAGGATCTCCCTTAAGTCCCTCCTTTTCCAATCATTCCTAATCCCCAGTCTTCCCAGATGCATCATGATTCTAAATTTTCTAGATAATCTTCACTCTTGATCAACCTTAGCCCCTGCTTTCTGAAACAGCTGTTGGTTTCATCTGTTCAGAGCCTTCCTGAGAGACTGAGCTACGAATAATATGCCAAATATTTTGATCACCTTCACAGAGTAAAACCACAGGTTGACAGAATTCTCACCATTTTCCCCTTAAAGAGTTATTCAAAGATGAAGGTCTTTTAGGCCTCCATGAACTGTTAAGTATTAAGGCACATGCTGGTGCCTACTGGTTTGCACAGTTCCTTGCCTGTTATTTCTTTCCTACTCCCTATAGTCCTGCCCTTTTCCCAGGAGCATTTCAGCTTCAGGTCACTCTGCCCTCACACGTTGAGAGGAAGATGAGGGCCTCATCACACATGAATTGATATCTACTTGAATCTGCATCTGCTAGGACAAAAGAATCTTAGAGGTACACAGACCATAAATCTCAACTTTACCACAGGACACTGATCATCAAAAGAGTACTCCCATTCACCACAAGAATCAAACCAGAATCTATCTATTGAGCAAAAGAAGGGACTACTCACAGGGTTGCCAGCTAAAATGCAAGATGCCCGGTTAAATTTGGATTCAGAAAACAGTATACTTCAGTATAAGTATGTCCCAGGCGGTATTTTAATTGGGTGTCCTGTGTTTTTATGTGCTAGAGCTGGCCACCCTATGACACTGGTGACAATCAGTGTGGCTTCTCTCTGCCTTTTACAGGTTATCACCCTTCTAGAAATTTTATATCTCTTTTTCTATCCTTCATCCATACTACCCAACAGGATATGTCAGATAGAGACTACACTTGTGTATCTATCAGATCCCTGACTCCAGTTTAAAAAGAGAAAGGAAATGATGCGAAACAAAGAGGCATGGGGAAAAAGGCAGGGTTCCTCAATGTCTTCAATTTCAAGATCTGTAAAAATAAACCCAAGAGACAAGTCCCATCCTTGTTATCCTCTTGTCCATGGTCTAGAAAATAATGAGCGAGCAGCTGCTTTTGGGGCAGATAGAATCTCAGGAATAGGTTTGTTCTTGTTTTTAAAAGGCTACCTTAAACAATCTCCCAGGATTGAGGCAGATTGTCTCTAATGTACTCGGAAACATTAATAATAAGCAGCTGCCTTTCATCTAAAAAACAGCTCCTCCAAACCCTAATGAAGTCAATGTAATTCTAATTAATAAGCACCCGAAGATAAGAAGGAAGAAGCAGCTTAGAGGTGGGGAGGGATTAAACAATAAACACTTGTTATCTTGGGCCAAGCATCTAATTTTAAAAAGAAGAAGAAAAAGACTGTCAGGAGAAATAAGATAGAAGGGGACTGAAGTCTCACGAGGTAAAGAACAGAGCTGTGGGAGATGGTGCATCTAGTATTAACTCTGAAGCTTCCTGGATAGAGGGACCTATGATGTGAAAAGCCATCTGCTCATGCAAGTCCTCACTAATGAGTGAAAAGGTGAGAGTCCTCAAAAAACAAAGCAGGGCAAGCCTACACTATACACCCTATGTCTTCATCGAAAATGCCACCAAATCCATTCACTAACAAGGGTAGAGAAACGGGGGAGAATTCATGGTCAAACATTTGGTCTCTCCCATTGCTGGACATTGTGTGTTAAGCAAACAAAGCTCTGATTACCATTAGACTATTTATTTTCATGACTCTGGCTCCTGGTCTTCTAGCAGCCAGGCTGGGGTGGGGATACACTCTTGAGGACTAGCTTTCTGGACCAAATAAAATTCACCTTGGTTAAGTGTAAACAAGTAGAACATGGATCAATCCTGGGAAGCTATTCTCTGTTCTTCTTAAGTGAAAAACCCCATTTGTTTTCACCTGAACCTCTAAGACAATGATATTCTTCCTCAACTATCTGACCTTCATGCCTTCCTATCACCAGTATTATCTTCATGTTGGTCTCACTGGCCAAGAAAGGCAAGCTGGAGCCCAGGAGCTAATCTATACAGCGGTGTTATCAAGGAATTCCAGCCCACACAGTGCTCCTTTAAAAATAAATAAATAAATAAAAGTGTTAATCACTTTCAAATATCTCTCTCTCCACCCTCTCAAATATATTTCCTCTTGTATGATGTATTTGTATTATTCTGAAGGCACAAAGAACACAGCCAACAGACTCTCAACTAACCACTTGCAAGACAAGCAGCTGATACTTAACTACACTTCTCAACATGATCTATTTTACAACTCTTCCATGTCACTGCATTCTCTGTATCATGAGTGGCAACCACAGGGCGGGCAAAAGAAAGTAGCAAAAAGGACTTAGCATGTCAATGAATCCAAATGACAGCAGCAAAGATCAAGGGGAGGAAAACCTGAAGGTCACCTGACAGTGCTGGTCTTCTATGTTTAAATCACTTCAAGGCCCAGTGAGTTCCGACATGTCCATGTCAGACCCAGGAGGAAGGGGCTTGCGCTAAAGGGGAACGTTTGAAATCCTGGGAGCCCAGAACCTGGCCATCCACAAAAGGTAAAAATTCACATTAATTTTTAAAAAGGTGACTAGTCTCATTCCTTAATTTACTTTCCTCCACTGTCCCCCATCTTACCAATTTGCCAAAGGGCCAGAGGCAAGCCCAAGCCAAGTGCGGCCAGCCTGTATGGCCCCTTGGCAGCAGTTAGTTGTGCCAGAATGGATTCTGAAATGGGGGAGGAGAAGGAAGTACTTACCTTAAATCTGTCGACAGCCACTGAGGCTTCTGAGAGGGACTTTACTGAGAACGGTGTTACTTTCAAAGCAAAAGTCATGGAATTGAAGACAGTCACCACAGTGAATGCCTGAAAACAGAAGACAAGAAACTAAGCCTGAGTCAGGACATCATCAATCTCCTTTCAGGTGCTGGGCAGGCTGCAACATGATTATCAAATGTTACTAAGTCAGTTCCATTTTTATTTATTTATTTATTTTGCGTTGGAGTCTCACGCCGTCGCCCAAGCTGGAGTGCAGTGGCATGCTCACGGCCACCCCAGCGTCAATCCGCTGGGTTCCAGCAATCCTTCTGCCTTATCCTTCCAAGTAGCTGGAACTAGAGGTGCGTGCTACCATGCCCGGCCCATTTTTTAGAAGTTAGGTTTTTGTGAGACTTTTAGTTAAAATTCTCAGTACATCGGAACCATAGGATATCTGTATTTTCAGAATTCAACCCAAACATATTGACCAAAAACAACTCCAACGTTTCCCTTTAGCACTGGCCCCTTCCTCTTTGTGCCCAAGGCTAGCTCCCCACTCTTTCACTTCTCAGCTTAATCACATGAATGAAAAAATGTCTTTTAAATCTTGGGGGAACCTCCAAGTCCAGGAACAAGAAGACCAAAGCATCTCCATATGTGGTATTTCTAAATGATTCCCCACCCCTGAGGACTCGCTGACCTGTGCTGCTGTCAGATCGAAGCCCAGGGTCATATGGACAGAGAATGTCACCACACTGGCTATCACCACCACAATAGGAGCCACACCAACAGTGATGCTCTGAAAGTACCCGGCCTTTTCCAATATCCGACGCTCCTCTTCTCGGATTTCTGAGTAAAAAGCAAGTTAAGAGAAACCTTGAGATATTGTTCCTCTATCACTAAACTTTGTAGGTCTTCAGCTACATGTAGGTCTTAAAATGACACTTTAACACCTACAATGCAAATACTAGGCCAATGTGACTATCAAATCTACCATTAAAACTGGTACATATATGTTTTTTTACTCCTAAGCCAATCTTGAACAATTATCATATTACTATAAGAAAGGGATTGACTGGCCAGGTGCAGTGGCTCAAGCCTGTAATCCCAGCACTTTGTGAAGCAGAGGTGAGAGGATTGTCTGAGCCCACGGGTTCAAGGTCAGCCCGAGCAACATGGTGAGACCTCATCTCTAAAATGAAAAAAACTCAAAAAATCAGCCAGACATGGTGGCGCATGCCTGTAGTTCCAGCTACTTGAAGGCTGAGGTGGAAGGATTGCCTGAGCCCAGCAGGTCATGCTGCGGTGGCCATGAGCACGCCACTGTACTCCAGCCTGGGTGACAGAGTGAGACTCCAACTCAAAAAAAAAAAAAAAACACAAAAAAATGGGTACATAAGCCTAAAGTTTGAAATGGATCAAATGAATCACAGGAATGAATCTAACAGAAAGCAGTCACTACATATGGGTACAATGATCATCTTTTGCCTTTTTCTGACTCTTGTAAGTTTCTTAGATTTAGAAGGAATGAACCATCAATCATTATCTACAATTGGCACTTCTGTTTGCTTACCTGGTTGTTGATTATTTTGCCTAATGCATTATTGGAAAGACTATACAATAGCACTGGAGAACATAAAAGGGATTAAGATTTCCTAGAGTGCCTGCTGTATGCTGGCAGTGGCATAGACGCTTCCGTACAAAAAAGCAGTAAGAATGATTAGAAGACAATGGGCGAAATAATTTCTATAGACAGAATGACTGTTCTTAAATATATGTAAAACTGACACCCTTATTAACATAGCAACCACAGAGTACTAAAGACCATGGAGTAGGAAGTAGAACAATAAAATGGTAAGTGTTTTTTATTTTATTTTTATTTAGACAGGGTCCTCTCTGTCTCCCAGGCAGGACTGCGGTGGTATGATCATGGCTCATGGCAGCCTCGAATTCCTGGGCTCAGGCGATCCTATCACCTGAGTCTCCCAGGTAGCTAGAACTTCAAGCATGCATCACCACATCTGGTTCATTTTTTTTAAAGACAAAGTCTCACTATGTTGCCGAGGCTATGGTGAGGTATTTTTAAATATAAAAGTAATTCTTCTGAGAGGTTATACACTGACCTTAAAGGTATTACCACTTCCCAAGGCATTGTGAACTATCTTTAGAGCTAGTTTGTAAACCACATAAAAACGCTGAACTCATTGCTTTAACACGTATCATATACCTTAGCCAGGTCTATAATGAGCAAGAACACTCTTTTCCAATTAACACACACAGATAAAGATACCAGTCAAGGGCAGAAGGATGAGTGGAATCTCAGAAGGGAGATCATAAAACTATAGAATCAAAGAGCCAGAGGGGACCATCAGCAGCCATCCTGCCATCATCCTGCTGGCAAATGTCCATTCGGAATCCATTTACTCCACTCTAGTGGATACAAACTCACTACTTAAGGCAGCCTGATCTACTGTTGGGCATTTCTGTATGGTCAGTCACCTACTCTGGATGCCGGTTGCTTAACAGCCTTCATAAGTAAAGTACAGAGTCCAGAACTGGACACGATATTCCTGAAGGTTTAATCAGTGATACTAAAGCAGCTGCCAGGTGGGATGCAGTGGCTCATGTCTATAATCCCAGCACTTTAGGAGGCTGAGGCGAGAGGATTGCCTGAGCCCGGGGGGTTCGAGACCAGCCCGGGCAACTTGGCAACTCATCTCTACAATAAATCAAAAAATTAGCCAGGCATGGTGGCGCATGCCTGTAGTTCTAAGCTACTTGGAAGGCTGAGGCAGAAAGATCACCTGAGCCCAGCAGGTCAAGGCTGTGGTGGTCGTGAGCACGCTGCTGCACTCCAGCCTGGGTGACAGAGTGAGGCTCCAACTAAAAAAAAAAAAAATCCTTCGTGATCTAACACTGCATTTCTGTTCCACCTAGAACAGCATTAACTGTTTAACAGCACTGGACTCAGCTCCCTATGAGGTTCTGGTCCATTCGCAGCCCATATCTTATTTACTTAAATTAAGTACCTGTGTGCATGTTTGTTTTTAAACGCAAAAGTGCCTTAAAATACACCCTTCTTAACTTTCACCTGTTTGAAGGCTTATCCTTCCAACTTCTGTTGAGATCTTTTGGAATGCCCATCTGTGCTCATTACTCCTCCTGGCTTTACAGCACTCACATATTTGACAGCTTATGCCTGCATTACATTTATAGATCAGGGTGGGGCCAGGAGATGAGACTTTGTGGCTTAACCAAGTATTTAATTAAATTTATTTCTTAACTATTAATTAATTTATTATTAGTTATTTAATTTTTCATAATTTTTTTTTTTAAAGAGCCGGTGAGTGGCAGAGCTAGGACCAGAGTCCAGCCATTCTGGCTCCCAGCTCTCCCCTCAGGATCACACAACTGCATTTGCAACCACAGGTATATTTGCAACCACAGGGGAGAGGCAAAGGTGGAGCTCTCAGCAGTCATTTGACAGCCTGGTGACAGCCTCATGGCCAGGCTGGGAAAATCATGGGTTGAGAATATACACAGGGGGCTTTGAAACTGAATGATTCCTAACTAGCTGTGTTATTTCCTCATCTGTGAGATGAGGTTATGGGTTCAGATCTCTGAGATCCCTTATGAACACAAAGATTCTGTAATGTTATGATCCAGTGACATTGGGAGTCCTAGTACCTAATGTGCTCAGGAAACAAATTGTGTTTCCTGAGACCGACCCAAAGAACCCCAAGTCCTTCTGCCACATGCACAGATGAAATTTTTAAACTCACTTTGAACACTTTGGGAAAATGCTTTGACCCAGGCATACATCTTAATAAATTTAATGTAGGTAAGAACTTCATTCATCTTCTGGACACGGTCATCTGTGGCGGCCACGCATTTTCTCCTGAAATATGCAGTGAGCCGTGATGCAAACATCTGAAAGGAAAAGTGAGGCCACATGAAATCAAAGCTCATTCAAACCTGAGAACTGCCTCGTTTCAAATAAAATGAGCATATAATCCTGTCTGCTGGGACAGGCCAGATTTCATGTAGTTGTACTGTTTTTAATAAAAGTGATCTATTGAATTATGATCAAATATTATTGAATTCTTATCTCTTTGTAAGGCCATGAAGACAAATAGATACTTGTCCTCATAAAGATCACAGATATTGAGAGTGAGAGCTGCCGAAGGGGAAAGAGGGGCGCTGTATCAGTTAGCACCAATTTCAGACGGAGTAACACAAACACTCCTGTGTTACATGGGGCAGGTTGACGTGCTGGCGTCTCCTTCCCTCAGACTCTCTCTTTTTTAGTGTTGTTAGGAGCCATTGCCTTTATGTAAGTAATACTTTACTTCCTCTCAAGTCAAAATTCTGCTCGTAAGGACTGAGCACTGTCTGGCTCCAAACTTTACCTGCTTTGAGGAAATTTCCCATCAGAGATGTGACACCTCAGTGATCTCACTGTAACCCAATGGAAGTAATTCACCTCCTAAGGAGAAGCTGCCAAGGCACAGTAAGGAGTCTTACTCACCATTGCTGGATAAAAGAGGATAAAAACAGCTGATCCCAGGAAGCCTGTTGGTCCCAGAATAATTACATTATAAATCATGCCTAAGATGGCAACAATGGGTCCTCCAGCCAACAAACTGCCAACAGCAGCTGCCTCAAACATCCTCTGCCCGTCGTTGGAGCAAATGTTGATGAGCTACAAAATACAAAGAGCAGTGAGCGGATCCTGCAAGGACATGGGCCATTTGTCTCAGGAGGACAGAAAGCAAGGCAGGGACCCAGAGGAAAGAAGGAGTTCAAGCTGGGAAGCTGCTGTCTGCTGTGAAGCAAATACCCCTCACTCACCTCGCCCAAGGACTTCTCTTTAATGTTCTTTAACTTAAGGATCTTCTTAAATGCCATCGTTAGGATGGCACCCCGCAAGCGGACACCAGTTCGGTAATTCAATGCCCAAGTCAGTGCAAGCGACCAAGACCGCACAATTTCTGTCAGGAGGAGGCCCAGGACTAACAGCAAGCTGTACTGCAGGTTAGACTCTGTTGCCTGGGTGTACTCCAAGAGGTGTTTCACCATGAAGGCCTACAGGGAGAAACACACACTACTGTCAACACCCCCACTGCACCCACACACAATGCCGCAGTTTTATGTTAAGTTAGAAAGAGTCGGCAGCTCCACTGTCCAATGATCAGTGTGCAAGACAAGGAAAACCTTCCTGGAGGACCAAACATTCAACCTGCCTGCGGTGACTTACTCAGGACATTTTGCAGGAGGAAGGTCTGATTTGAAACTTTCCTTTAGGACACCATCAATAGCATTACTCTTTCTAATGTAACATAAACCTGTCCATGAGCTGAAATTAACTCTAAACACGTGGTCACTCAAAAGTATAGCTTTGACCTTATTCCAGGATCTCCACACATGGATACATTTCTTTAAATGAAATTAAGACCTTTTGGGGGGATCGTTTCAAACGTGCTTATTTGATAAAAAGGAACGGTGTACCTACAGTTGTACTGGGGAAGAGTGAGAAGGGCATTTGCAAAACATTCCTGAAAATAAACATCAGCAGTTTAATAGTACAGAAGAGAGCAAACAGAGCAGACTATCAAAAAGCCAAAGACCCTCCCACAGGCCCACCCCGCTCCCGACTCCCTCCCAAAAACAAAAACATGTTACCTCAGGTAGCATATGTCTAACACCACCTGCAGAAGGAAGGCAGCCAGCCCCCAAGAACCACCGAGTGCCACCTCCAGCTGAGGTCCTGCAACGCCGGAGCACACACTCACACAAGGCACATTCAGCAACAGTATTAAATACCAGCAAGTGGGAGGTAACGCACTTTTATTGAAAATGAGAAAAATATAAGAGTACCATCTTCAAAGAGCATCTCACAAACACTGTACAGCAGGAGGAGCATTGCAGTAACATACAATGGCAACATACAGAGTCGAGTTATACAGGGCTAGCCATCTAACAGGTCATCTGGCCTCCGCCTGTCATTTAAACTACACACAGTGGAAATACAGAATAGAACCAATATCTGTTTCCAGAGTCCGAGGTAGTACGCCAGGCTGACGGCACTTAAGCAGTTAGGGCTCCTGAAGTTGCAACAATTCTGCAACGGGGTAGATTCTCTAGGAATAAAGAACTGGCTGCTAAGGAGAGAGAATTTAAAAACAAAACAAAACTGAAAACTCCCCCAAAGAAGTGCTCTGCTCAAAATCACTGGTGCTGTTGATGCCCTAAACTGTGAGGAATTACCTCTGCTCAGGACAGAATACAAAACTCTAGGCCTCAAGGAAAAACTGGTGGCATCCTTCTGAGTCTTTTCAAGTCCTTGTAGTTAAAAATTGATTTTTGACAAAACAAAACAAACCACAATAAAAGAAAGCCAAACCAATCCCCCACCCTAAAGGAAGAAAAAAAATTAACTCAGAACCCATCTGCCCCTCTACCCAGGTTCCTCATAGGAAGGTTACCACAGCTGTAAGCCAGAGCTGAATGATAGACAAAAATGGAGGCCAGACACAATGGTCCTGAAGTAGCTAACACTGAATTCCAGAACCCAGATGCTCTCTGGGTTAATTGGTAGTTTTGTTTTTCATGAGAGTAAATGAATACCAGATGTCCACTAGGTCCTAGGAGATCCCCGCCAATCAGATTTATGTCAAGTCCCAGTAAATAACCTGATCCAATAGGAGATTTCAGATTCCAAGAACCTCTCCCCTCCTCCCTCAGATTTTTATATCCAGTGCTTGGGTCACCACTGCATACAGCTGGGTTGTTGGTTTACTAGCAAGAAGATTGGCTTCTTTTCCAGTATGCAATCCAATATGCAGAACTGAGTCACAGGGTCAAAGCCCCCTTTTCCTCACGTGAAGCAACTCAGTAAGATGGCGGTGCAGTGAAGCATGTTCCCACACACCTCGGCACTGATGGAGCAGTCTCCAAAGGAAGGCTGAAAGGACAGCAGGTTGTTGTTTTGGGTTCCTTCCTTCCCATACCTTTAGAGTGCTATTTTCAGCACCGGGTAATAGCATCAGCCCCTCCCAGAGGGGAGGAGCAGGGAAGGTAAAAGACATAATGAATGTTTACACTATGCAAAACTTTCAAAGGGGGGAAAAAGAGGAAACAGCAGATTAAAGAATTTCCAACACATAAGGTTTTTAAAAAGCAATGACATTTCAAACCATTTTGTATGGAAGAAAGAAAAAAGTTTTTATGAAAAGCCAACCAAAATTTAGTTTTTAAAAAGTTACAAATTTATCATTTAAATCTTAACAAACGGGAAGAAAACTCGAGACTGTCAGCATAGCTGTCTGGCTGTGGAAGGCATTCCCAGTGAAGAAACATTACCTTACCTGAACTCTTGGCGAGAGATTCTGCCCAGCTTGACTCTCATTCTGACCGCAGAATACAGCCATCCTGAAAATTCTAAAGAACAGCTTCTGTCACTGGTTCCACTACAGAGAGACTCCCCCCAAATCCAGATCCTGACAGCACCAAGCAAGCTGCAGCTGGAGAGAGGCTGGAAGGGTGGGAAACTTACCTCTCTAAAGGCTTTACACTGTTCTTTCCCCAAAAGGCCCTTGAGCGAGTTAGCATTCACCAAGAGATGGCCTGCAGGAGGTAGCCTTCTCTTGCAGATCTCCAGGGCGGATGCTAATTCTTTACACACAGATCATAGGTCAGGCCTGGTCTGTTAAAACTGTCTTAATCCAAAAAACATCTCTGTAAATTTTGCAATTTGGCTACTCATCTTGGGTCCGGACCACATCATAGATTCTGGTACTCCATTGTCATTATCGTGTCCCCTGGGCTCCCTGTACACAGCACTGGTTCACTGGCATCACCGAAACCCTTGATCATCTTGATGCAGAAATGTCAGCATCAGCTGGCCAGCAGTTGAAAACAAAACAAAACACAACAACTTGATTGTGTTTCATTTGTTCTGTGTATGGCTACATAGGTTCAGGGAGACCTGAGGGGGGACAAGAAATAATGATGCCATATTTAGGGAGCCCATGTTTGGGGAGTCTGTTCTTAGGTAGGTTTCTGTAATAAGAACAGATTAAACTAGTTTGAAAATCATTTCAGATTAGAAAATTTGCAAAAATCTGAAATGGATCTTTCTCAAAAGGATTCAAGTCCACAGACAGGAGGTTTGCTCAGTGCTGGTACCAATCTCAAAACGAGCATGCTTCCTCAATTTCCAATGCTTTCAAATTGGAGTTCTGAAAAAGTAGTTTGCCCAGTTTATACTTTTAAATCTTTTGATAAATAAAAAAGACCACGGATGGGTCTGTTGTTTTCTCAGTTATTCTAGGATAGAATCCCATGAAATTACACTGGCCTTATGGTGCTTCTCCCCAAAAAGGCAGCGAGAAGAAAGCATGCTGCTGTGTTCCTGTTAAAGGAAGGCTCTCGGCTTTCCCTGGCCTCTAGGTGAGTTTACTAGAGATTAGTATCCCAGTGTGCTGCACCACCAAAGAGAGATTAAGGAATATACAGAGGCTCAAGGGAGTGACTGTAAAGCCACCAAGCTGAACATGCATAGGTAATTTTTTTTCACACACACAAAAAAGAAAAATTAAAGTCCCAACAACCCATGAAATTTTTTTTAGAGGGGAGCCAATGGAGTTCTTGCATTGGCCAAATGGAATTGAGAAAGCCCATTATCGCTTTATTAAGAAAGCCTGCATACAGTGCTACCCAGATAAAAGAATTCTATGACAGATCAGAGCAGCCACCAGCCCTGTAGTGAAACAATGACAGAAGCTCTTCTTGGGGGCTCTATGAAAATGTTTGCCATTTTGCTCAATAATAACCTAACATTTCAGTGACATGGTCCTTCTTAATAAAAACTTACACAAAAGGTATGTTAGTTGGTCAATTGATACAGAAACCCAATACCAGAAAAGCAGTGTTCTCTGCTTCAGAAAAGAGGCATCAAACAAAACAAAAACACCAAACTGCAAATTAGTTTTACCTAATCACCATGCAACTTGGGCACATACTTACCAGAACCATGAACCTTCAGCTTACCCACACATGGAAAATGCACAGTATAAGCAGTACTACTGCTTCAGTGCCTCAAGGCAAATATGTAGAGAATAGATTTAATCAAAGTCCCAAGTACAAGGCAGCACAGCGGGTGTAAGAAACAGGTGCCCAGAAAACAGTGTGAACGTCAAAGGCTCCCTTATCTACTCTGCTTCAGTACAGACTAGGGAAAGCCATGGCTGCCACCCAACACTTGCCACACAGTCCACACCAGACAACAGACTGAAATGGACTCCGGGTCAGACTCTAAAAATGACAGTGCTCTCGTCTCCTCAGGGTTCATTTGCCACAGACCCACCAAACGCGTGATAACTCTGCCTCCGGGCACTCGGTATGTCACCGGTACTGGCTCCCCGGCCCATGCCACACAATGTGCTCTTGCCCACTCACAGCATCGCAAGATACATCCTCCTGGACCAAGACTGTCATTTCATGTCAACACACAATCGAGAAGCACAGGCCTGCACAGAACTGGAATCCATTACATTTCACCCCCACCCCAGGAAAGCAAGCCAGTTCCATTTCTTCTCTGGCAACACTGCCTCCTCATCCTTTCAGCGGTTGACAAGCCACCATTCGCTCCAAAACCCATCAACCCCCGTTCCACAGACATGGAGGCATCTCTAAGGCTGCTACCTAGCCCAAAGCTGAGAACAACCCCTGCAACAGAACAAGAGTATTAGCGCTGGCCATGGCCGGGCCCCTGGAGACTGTCAGAAAGGATGGTTAGAACTTACTGGTCCACTGAAGGCAGCCAGCTGCGTGATCATCAGGCACACGATGGACAGGATGAGCCTGGTGCGGCAGAAGATCCACACAACCCTTCGCAGGGAAGCAGCGTCTGGCCCAACTTCATTCAGCTCTTCTTGCCACAGTCTCTCTAGTCTTAACAAGGGCACATGTCCTCGTTACACATCTGCCCGTGTGAAAAGGTACACCTAGCTTCCCTCTTGCCATCACTTTTTGTCTCCAGGCTTTGCCACCACTCACATAAGTCTTTCCTTTAAAATTATGTGCATGGTCTTTACCTTCTGGATAACAAATACCCTTCCTGGGGAACTATATATTTACCCTATGGAGAAGCCTCTCAGAACACAGAAAATGTTGAGAGCGAAAGCCCTTCCTTCCACCCAGAAAAATGATCCCTGAATGAAATTTGCTTATGAATAAGAAATTCCTTTCTCAAGGGTTCCCAACCCTTTCTGAACATTCCTGTGGCAAAATGTAAAGCTGTAAACTAGATTTTAATTATGACAATCGGCTACCATAAAAATGTATTCTGTCACAAGGCAGCAACATAATCCCCCTGCAGACTCAGGAAGAGAAGCGGGGCTGAGAGAGAGAGAGAAAGCCCGTGGTTAAAACAGAATCAAAGGTGAAATAGGAGATAAAGCAAAAGAGCAAAGAGAAAGGCACCCCCAGGCCACCCACCCTCCACAGGACACACTCGCTCTTTAAAGGACACAGAGCTGTGGACTTCACACTTCTAGCTCAGGCCCTACCCACCCGGCATGGGGGAGACAAGGGCAGACCAGAGACGCCTACCTTCTGCAGTTCACATCAGAAGACTCGTACTTGGATAAGGACCACACATCCTCCATTAAGAGCTCCCCCTTCTTGTGGGCCACCCGGGCCAGAGGAGAAAGCCACGAAAAAGTCATATAGGAGAAGAGCCCAGCATTGTCCACTGGGTGCTGGTGTCTAAGGCGAGAAAACAGTAACCACAAAACTGTCAACACACACCAGGAGGCCAGCCAGCACTTAAAATACGCTGTTTAGCAAACAGAGCTCCTGACTAAAAACAGCTCTCCCCAACTGGTATAATCTTAGAGCAAATTTTTAAGAGTGCTTTTGATGCTTCACTGATGAGTCATTAACCATAGGGCCTCTTACTTGGAAGTGGTCCGGATGGGCTTCAGAGCGCTCAAGCCATGGTGGTACTTTCCCTTGGGGTGTTCCTCATCCAGGATTCTGAGCTGAGAATGCATAGACACATCCAGAGAAAGGCCCTCGACTCGGGCTGCTGTTTCCAAGGCATCTTGGCATTCCAACTGTTCCAACAGATAGGGAGAGAGGCTAGAGCACAGTGCACAGACAGGTGAGAGGCACATCTAACTGACATAACAGCTCGAATTGCAAACTGGCTTCATCCTCACCAAGAAATCTCAAGGGCCTGGAGGATAAACACTAACTTTACATGATATGAATCCATGAAGGAACATTGAGGTAGATATTTAAAATTTTTGACCTAACTTTTTTTTTTTGATCACCTTTAGGTTTATAGAAAAACTGAGTAGACTGTACAGAGTGTTGCCATATCCCTCTTCACCCCCCATATCTTCTGCCCACTGTTTTCTATATTATAACGTCTTCCATGAGTATGGTACATCAGTCACAAGTGATGAGCCAACACTGATTCATTTGTCAACTCAAGTCCATAGGTTACATTAGGTTCACTATTTGGTTATACATTTCAAAATTTATACTTTATTGCCAAACATCCTACCTTCTATTTTTAATATGGCCTGAGTCAATTACTTCACTACTAACTATAAAATTCTATTGCCCATTTTCTATGACAAAAATGTCTACCAGCCCCAATAAAACAGCACTGTCATGTAGAAAGAGCCAGGATACACACACGCCTTCTCTCTCTCTCTCTCTCTCTCTCTCTCTCTCTTTCTCTCATCAGTAACAGGGAGAGGAGAACATGACTTCTCACCCTGGCTGCATAGCTGAAGAGCTCCAATACACACTTTCCTTCTGCACATAGCAGAGGATCTCACAAGGTGAAGGATAAAGCTACACATATTTACTGTACAGTTTATAAATGTTAATTAGATTAATGGAAGTACATGTAGTTCAAAGTCTGACAGCAGCAGAAGAGGGTGGACTAGGACTCTAGACACATTGGTCCCCATTTACTCTACAAGTAACTCAAAGTTTATGCTTTCCTTGAAGAAGCAGAAGCTTCATTTTGCTAGATTTCCTTATCATCCTTTTGTATTTGAGCAGTAAAACTCACATTATCAAATATTTCCAGCAATTACTGTGGAATTAATAGTGAAAAAGAATAGATTCCCCAGAACAAGAAAAAGTTAAGAGATACAATACCTAACACACAGCCTTACTCACACAAAGCAGACTATTTTTATCTATCACCTCTCCCCCACAAAAAACAGAGGCAACTCAAATATTAACAGAAACGAAAGGGTAGAATTTGTGCACAGGGGTCACCTGGATTCCTGGGCAGATCAAACAATAGCTGTAGTTCACAGCATAGTTATGTATCTTCAGATAAGATAACTGCTTGGTGTCAAGAAAGGATATTCCTTTCCTTTTGTCAAAAGCAAGACAGATCAGGTGTCAAGGAGAATAATAGCACAACGTGACAAAAGAGTCAATATCAAGAAAAAAAAAGAATTCACTCTTATGTGAAGTCCTTATGGACAAGGTGAACACTTATTTAATGGCTAGGGACTACAGCACTTAATGAACTGAGGACTGCTGAGACTCAAGTATATAACAAAGATTTTCTTACCTTTAAGTTGCATATAACCACAGTGGGGGGGGGGGTTAGCTCTTGGGTTGAAAAAGAAGATATGCTAAAAATACAAGCACACCTACTAAAGTGAGCAAAAACTGTTCCTGTACAGAACAGGAACAAAATGTTACAGAGACCAACCTTATTTGGGTATCCAGAGCTTCAGAAGAAGACAAAAGAGGAAAAGAATACCACTTCAAGGACATGTTGCATATCTGCCAAAATGGACTATATGCTTCGCCTCAACAAATCTCCAAACATTGACATTACACCAGGTATGTACTCCGACCACTTTGCAATTTAATTAGAGATCAGTAACAAAGATAATTAGAAACTCTCCAAATGTTCAGAAGTTACACAAATACTTCAAATAGTGTAAGTTAAAGGAGACATCAAGTGGAAACTAGAAAATATTTTAAGCTAAATGTTAAGAAATTGTAATACATCAAAATCTCTGGGATACAACTACAGCAGAGTGTAGGGTAAAGTTTTGATCACTGTAAAATAATACATTAGAAAGAAAATAGAAGCCGAGCGCAGTGGCTCATGCCTATAATCCCAGCACTTTGGGAGGCTGAGGTGAAAGAATTGCCTGAGCCTACGGGTTCGAGACCAGCCTGAGCAACCTGGCGAGACCTCATTTCTACAATAAATCAAAAAATTAGCTGGGCATGGGCATGCACCTGTAGTTCCAGCTACTTGGAAGGAGGGCTGAGGTGGAAGGATCACCTGAGCCAAGCAGGTTGAGGCTGCAGCAGCCATTAGCATGCCACTGCATTCCAGACTGGGTGAGAGAGTGAGACTCTGACTCAAAAAAAAAAAAGAAAAAAAAAGAAAAGAAAATAGAAAAATAAATGCTTTAAGCTAGGGGTTGACAGACATTTTCTGTAAAGGGCAAGATAGTAAATATTTTAAACTTTGAGGGCCAAGAGGTAAAATCAAGGATACTGTGTAGGTGCTCCTATTAGAAGAGAAAATAAGCCAGGCTCGGTGGCTCAGCCTGTAATCCTGCGCCTTGGGAGGCTGAGGTGAGTGGATTGCTTGAGCCCGCGGGTTCGAGACCCGCCTGGGCAACTTGGTGAGACCTCATCTCTACAATAAATCAAAAAATTAGCCGGGTGTGTTGGCACGTGCCTGTAATTCCTGCTACTTGGAAGGCTGAGGCGGAAGATCGCCGGAGCCCAGCAGGTCGAGGCTGCGGTGGCCAGGAGTGGCCACTGCACTCCAGTCTGGGCGACAGAGTGAGACTCCAACTCAAAAAAAAAAAAAAAAAAGAAGAGAAAATAGATTTCCACAAAATGTTTATTGACAAAATTCAAATAATAAGAATAACCAAGTACAATTTTTTCTAATACAGGTC
This sequence comes from Tarsius wallacei, assembly GCA_963574415.1. Classification (NCBI taxonomy): domain Eukaryota; kingdom Metazoa; phylum Chordata; class Mammalia; order Primates; family Tarsiidae; genus Tarsius; species Tarsius wallacei. The sequence continues at coordinate 2,288 of CAUYQG010116573.1, read as the reverse complement.
TATTAATGAGAAGAATGGAATTCTTTTATAGGGGAATAACATTTCACTTAACTGAGGTTTAAAATAGTTTTCCTTTTCATAAAATTGATTGTAAATCTTCATCTACTAATGCTGATTTGCAATGAAATTTTACAATTTCATCTTTGAAAATGTCTTCACAAAGACAGGTCCCGCCAAATACTGAAATCAATCCATGATTATATTATTTTAATTGAGCATTTTATCTCTTGAAAGACATTATAGAGTTCTATTAGATTTTTCTCTTGACATTGGCCTTTACCATGTTTCATTACATTGTTAATTATTTCCAATTGAAAGTTGGGTGCACAGTTACATGGATGTTTTTACTGTGACAAAATACACATAACAGCTGGGCTCGGTGGCTCAGCCTGTAATCCCGCGCTTTGGGAGGCTGAGGTGAGTGGATTGCCTGAACCCGAGGGTTCGAGACCCACCTGGGCAACTTGGTGAAACCTCATCTCTACAATAAATCAAAAAATCAGCCGGGCGTGGTAGCACGTGCCTGTAATTCCGGCTACTTGGAAGGCTGGGGCGGAAGGATCGCTGGAGCCCAGCAGGTCGAGGCTGCAGTGGCCGGGAGCGGCCACTGCACTCCAGTCTGGGCAACAGAGACTCCAACTCAAAAAAAAAAAAAAAAAAAAAACACATAACTAAAATTTTCCATTTTAACCATTTTTAAATGCACACAATTCAAAGACATTCATTACATTCACAATGTTGTACAACCATTGCCGCTACCTATTTCCGAAATGAATGAATCCTGAAATATGGAAATCTCCTTCATACTTCATTGAGGTCTAGAAAACACCTCTGAAACCATAATTTGAGTTCAGAAAATATATATCCTACAAATTTGTATTGGAATGGAGATCTCACTTCTCGTATTAACTTTTGACAGTACAAGCATATAAAGGCAGCCTGACGTTATTTATAATTCAAACATTAGTTGTCATCAAAATTACTTTACCACAGTACCATCTTATATTCCCACTAGCAATGTATGAGAGATCTAATTTCTCCACATCCTCACCAGCACTGGGTAATAGCATTATTTTTTATTTTAGGCATTCCAACAGATGTAGCATGGTAACTCACTGTGGTTTTAATTTGCACTACCCTAATGGTGAATGATGCTTAACCTCTGTACTTATGTGTCACCTCTACATTGTTTTTTGGGAAGTGTCTGTTCAAGTATTTTGCCCATTTTCTATGTGGACTGTTTTCCTAGTGTTGAGTTTAGAAAGTTCTTTATATATTCTGGATTTAAGTTCTTAGTCAGATGTGATTTGCAAAGTTTTATCCCATTTTATGAAATGTTTTTATCTTCTTCATAGGGACATTAACAGAGCAAAAGTTCGTAATTTTGATGAAGTCTAATTTAACAATTTTTTTTCTTTTACAGATTTTAGTGTTGTGCCTAAGAATTCTTCATCTAACCCTAGGTCATGAAGATTTTCTTCTAAAAGCTTTACAGTTTTATATTTTATATTTAAATCTATGATTCATTTTGAGTTAATTTTTGAATAAAGTGTGATGTCTAGGAAAGAGTCTTTTTTTTTTTTTTTCCTATAGAGGTCCAATTGTTCTAACACCATTTTGTTGAAAAGACTACCATTTCTCCATTAAATTGATTTGAACCTACATCAAAAAGTTGGCCATACTTGTATGAGTCTGTTTCTGGACTCAATTCCATTTATCTATCTGTCTATCTCTCCACTGATACGACTTACTTGATTACCATAGTTATAAAGTAAGTCTCAAAATAGGGTAATATGATACCTTCAACTTTATTTTTCCTTTTCAAAATTGTTTTAGCTATTCTAGTTCTTTTGCCTTTCCAGGTGAACCAAGTTTGAGAGTTAGAAGAGTTTGGGTTTTTTTTTTTTTTGAGACAGGGTCTCACTCTGTCCCCCAGGCTGGAGTGCAGTGGCATGATCATAGCTTACTGAAGCCTTGAATTCCTGGGCTCAAGAAATCTTCCCATCTTAGCCTCCTGAGTTGATGGAACTACAGGCGCATGTCACCATGGCCAGCTACTTTTTTTTTTTTTGAGTTGGAGTCTCACTCTGTCACCCAGACAGGAGAGCAGTGGCTCCCGGCCACCGCAGCCTCGACCTGCTGGGCTTCGGCGATCCTTCTGCCTCAGCCTTCCAAGTAGCTGGAACTACAGGCGCACGCTACCATGCCCGGCTAATTTTTTGATTTATTGTAGAGATGAGGTCTCGCTTGCCTAGGTGGGTCTCGAACCCGCGGGCTCAGGCAATCCA
>CAUYQG010116563.1:0-60132 GCA_963574415.1 Tarsius wallacei | reverse complement strand
TTTATTAGTTTAGCGAGGGCAGGAAGAGGTCGTGCTAGAATTCTATTGGGTAGAGTAGAGTGGAAATAGGGTGGGCCGAAGGTGTGTTAATTACTATTGGAGGGTACTATAGAGCTGATTTGTCATAGGAGGAGATTGTTGACTTGCAGGTTTGAACTTCACGCGCGCGGGAAATCGTATAGGGGGAAGCTGGAACTTAGGGCCTTTGTTGTTTCCATGTGGCCCTGTAGTATTCGGCGCCATCTTGGGCGGTAGCCCTTCTGACTGTTGCCTGAGCCTTTCAAGGAAGATGTGGGTTTTTTAGTTGAATTTTTTTAACATTCTTCATGAATGTAAATTTATACTATTTAACTGACTATTCTTGGTGTAAAATATTGTCATGTGTATAAAAGTAAAAAATTCCAAATAAAATAATAAATAAATAAAATAAAGACTTTTTGTTCACTGTCATATTCCTGCATAGTAGGTACTTTCTAAATATCTGAGGTGAATTCGCAGATTGAAAAGTTACAGACCATGGCTCAGCCTGTAATCCCAGCACTTTGGGAGGCCAAGGCAACTGGATTGCCTGAGCCCGTGGGTTTGAGACCAGCTTGGGCAACTTGGCGAGACCTTGTCTCTACAATAAATTAAGAATTAGCCAGGCATGGTAGTACGCCTGTAGTTCCAGCTACTTGGAAGGCTAAGGTAGAAGGATCACCAGAGCCCAGCAGGTTGACGCTGGAGTGGCCATGAGTATGCCATTGCACTCCAGCCTGGGCAACAGAGTGAGACTCCAACTCGAAAGAAAGAAAGAAAGAGAGAGAGAGAGAGCAAGAGAGAGAAGGAAGGAAGGAAGGAAGGAAAGGAAGGAAGGAAGGAAGAAAGAGAGAAGGAAAGACTACAGACTACTTCAGAGATTGGGAACAATGATTCTCAAACATCTGTGTCCGGTGCTAATCCAGGGACTAGTTTTCATTGTCCGGGGAAAAGAATGAGAAAATTAAAGACATTTAAATGAGGTTTTTTTCTCATATATTTAAAATTATTCCATTTAAAGGACTGACTTTTTCTAAGTTTTTTTGGCCTCTATCGCCATATGTCATTTATTTTTAGTTGTACTTGTCCATGAAATCTAAATTTTGGGAACCACTGCTGGTATGTCTAGAAATAATGAGAGCCTCTCCTGATAATTGGCTGAGTTCACTGTATTCATATTGTCCAGGCCACAGAAAAGCTGTCAGCTTTAGGTCAATGACAATCTGGTAAACTAACTGTAAAATAACCCGAGATGGTGTCCAGTCTCTTACCCTTTTCCTGGTCTAATTAAGTCCACTCCCTCTCAAAATTCTAGTCATTATAAGGGGCCTTCATTTTTAAATGTTGGACCAAACTCATTTATTTGAACCCAAGAAGAATGAGCAATTGCTGTATAAACTATCCTGAATTCTGTGTGATAGAATAATCTCTCCAAAGAGTGAAAATGGAGGGAAATACTCTCACCTCTCTAAAAAGCAACAATGATCCCTCACATAAGAGATCTGTAGGCAGGCAGCAGCACCATTTTGATAGAGCTAGATAGCTTCACAGTAGTGAAGAAAATATTCTGGCAAAGAATTATTTTTACCAAAAAGTAAAACACAGAATTCCAATTTTAGCTGAGACCACCTGGTAAAACCTCAGTGAAAGTGCATCAGAAGGAAACTTCCCCATACCCATTGCACTGTAGTGTTACCACTGCTCATTGGACCTCTTTTAATATGCCCAAAGTGAGGATATGTAACTACAGTACCTTGTGGGCTGAAGTGGCTGAGAAATTTTACTCCCTAAAGAAGGAAAAACCATGAAAATCCTCTGAGGAAAGCAATCCTGGCAGGGACTCTGGCTGGGACTTCAGCCCATGTGGATTTCAGATCCTTTAAAGTGATTATGATTCCATCCAGCTTTTCATCACTGAGAAAGGAATAAAAAAAAAGACTATGAAGTCCTTTCTTTTATAGAAGATATTTTCAGATTCAGGTTTTAGCTAACTCTGAGTTTGTGTACGCAAAGAACACGACACATACAAAGCTGTCACTTTGATAGCATTCTAGGAAAAAGTTAGTATAATTTTAGAATCCTATCTACTGAGTGTCCATAGCCACCCTCACTCTCCATAACTAATTATCTACTCGGAGTAAATGGGAACTTCACAGTGATTCTTTTGGCTCGCTTTTATGCCATAAAGAAAGCAGAGTTTCTGGATCTGACATGCAGAAAATCTTGGTTTCAGGAATTCTAAGGACACGAGACCAATGATTTAAAGACAGAAGTCCAGGACAAGAGTTATGTGGCAATCTCCTTTTCCTTCATCTTGTTTACATCAGTCTTTTCTTATGTTCTACTACCATCTACTTTATCCTCCCACCAAAAGTCCGATGGAGGCATTATTTCATGTGATTAATGTTGAATTTTTTAGTAGCACTTTGATGCTCACAGAGTGCTTTTACCTTACTATTATCGTTCATGATCACAGAACATATACAGCAAATATTCTTCCTATCCTGAACCTATGGATGAAGAAACTGAGGTTCATAGATAGATCACAACACCTAGAAAAAGTAACAGAACTAGAACTAAAAAAAAAAAAAAAATCAGTGTTCCTAACTTCTCTTTTATTTATTTCTTTATTTATATATTTTTTAGAGAAAGGGTCTCACTCTGTTGCTCCCTGCATCCTCGACCTCCTGGGCTCAAATAAGCCTCCTCCCTCAGCCTCCTGAGTAGCTGGGACTACAAGCACTTACCGCCACACCCAGATAATTTCTTTTAAATTTTTTGTAGAGACAGGGTATCAGTATTTGCCCAGGCTTGTCTTGAATTCTGGTTTGGCCTCCCAAAGCACTGGGATTGCAGGCATGAGCCACCATGTCTGACCAGTTTTCCTAATTTCATATTCTAAATAAAGTTAACAGGATAAAGTCTAAGTCAGGGGTCTACATTTTTCAGTAAAACATACTTCATTTTTTTCTTAAGATTTGTAATTTCCTGAGTTCCTAAAACATGGTTAAAAATAAAACAAAACAAAACTGAAGGTAACAGAGATTTCACCTTCCAGTTCTCCTCTTTTTTCAGGAAATTACGGCCAACAGCAGGAAGGGCCATTGGGCAAGCCAAGTTAAGGCTCTAAAAGATACAAGGTGGTCTAGAAAAGTAAGACAAAAGTAGAAGTAGTGTTTACTACAAGCTACATCAGTAAACCTATGCCTTGTAGATGGAGAAGCAGGGCAAGAAACCAAGAGTGCCCTCTAGGGGTTGGAGACGCAATGCTAAGAAAAGACAAAGTACTGGTTCTAAGCTCAACGCTAGAGCCTCTCACTTCTCCTACATAAATGGTGTTTTTTGTTTTGTTTTGTTTTGTTTTGAGTTGGAGTCTTACTCTGTCACCCAGACTGGAGTGCAGTGGCCGCTCCCGGCCACCGCAGCCTCGACCTGCTGGGCTCCGGCGATCCTTCCACTCAGCCTTCCAAGTAGCTGGAACTACAGGTGCGCCCTACCACGCCTGGCTAATTTTTTGATTTATTGTAGAGATGAGATCTCGCTTGCCCAGGCGGGTCTCGAACCCCCGGGCTCAGGCAATCCACTCACCTCAGCCTCCCAAGGCGCGGGATTATAGGCTGAGCCACCGAGCCCGGCTACATTTCATGTCATTAATTTAATAGAACGCAATATAATAAGACTTACTGTATACCTACTATATACAAGGCATTGTCTCTACCGTTAATTAGTTTATGATGTAGTTTGGATGGTTGTCCCCTCCAAATCTAATACTGAATTGTGTTTGAGGTAGGAGTGAGAAGTGCTTGAGTCATGGGGGTGGATCCCTCATAAATGGCTTGGTGCCATTCACACGGTAATGAGTGAGTTCTCACTCTATTAGTTCACGTGGGAGTTGATTGTTTAAAAGTGCCTGGTGCCTTTTTCTCTCTTTCTTGTTTCTGCTCTCACCATGTGACATACCTGCCCTCTCTCCACCTTCTGCCATGATTGTAAGCTTCCTAAGTCCTCACCAGAAGCCCAGCAGATGCTGGCACCATGAAGAACCATGAGCCAGATAAATCTCCTTCCTTTATAAATTGCCCAGCCTCAGGCATTTCTTTACAGCAACACAAAACAGACTAATACAGTTTACCAAAGGACTGTGGGAAGGAGGAAATAAGGGAAATATTAGCAAGAACCATGGCAAGGAGAGGTTATATTCAGTTCAAGAAGTCACGTATGTTTTGAGAAGAAATTAGTCTTGAATGGTGGATAAGATTTCATTAGAGAGAGGTAGAGAGGAAAACCCTTCTAATCTGGCTAAAATATACATAACATATCATAAGCAGAGGTAACAAGGCAGGGAAACGTAAAGCGTATCTGGGAAGCAGCAAATAGTCAGTGTGGTTACAAGGTGTATGGAGGGAGAATGAGGAAGTGAGGCTATGAAGTGTGGTTGATGGCCTATTGTAGAAAGCTTGGAACACTTGTTTGGGGACATGACATGAAGGGACCTCAAATAGGGTGATGGCAGCAGGTATAGAACAGCCCAGAACCGGGAGAGGAATGTGAAAGGCTCCTCAGAGGAGCATCTCTTTGGGTGGAGGGTTGAATAAAGGAAATAGGAAAGTCTGGAGAAGAAGGCATTTGAGGAGAGAAGTTGGAGAGTTTGATTTCCTACAGATGCATTTCGAGGAGACTCACAGATTGGAAGCATTACAGATTCATGCTTGTGAATCTTACCAAGGCCTTTAATGTCGCCTGGATACCCTATCTAGTTTCTCAATTCAGTTCTCTCCTCCACAGGAGGTGTTTCAAGCCTTCTCCACTTTCTTCAGATTTCTTCTTGTGTCACCATCTTCCCCCTCACTCTCAGTCTCCATCTTTGCCAAGAATCATTGAAATAATCAAGTCAGAATTCCTTCAGCTTCCTGCTTCTTAGCTCAACTGGTGTGCTCTCCCTTGCTTCCCTCCTCCTGCCCTTTGTAATGGACTGAATATCTGTGTCCTTCCAAAATTTCTACGTTGAAACCTAATAACCAAGTTGATGATATTAGGAGATGGGCCTTTGGGAGGGGATTAGGTCGTGAGAGTAGAGCCCTCATGAGTAGGATTAGTACCTTCTAAAAGGGCCCCAGAGCTGCATTGTTTCTTCCATCATGTGGGGACGTCAAGTAGTTATGGTCTATGAACTGGAAGTGAACCCTCACCAGACACTGAATCCACTGGTGCCTTGATCTTGGACTTTCCAGCTTTCAGAACTGTGAGAAATGCATTTCTGTTGTTTATAAGCTACTCAGTTCATGGCACTTTGTTATAGCAGCCCAAATGGACTAAGACACACCTGAACTCTGCCTCCCTCCTTTAGAACCTGGAATGATCAATTATCCCTTCACTCTCCTGTGCACCAACCTTTGTCTCTCTATTGATTCTTCTTATAGATACTTTTAGATGCTCAAATCTCTCTCTTCTTAAAAACAGCTCTCCACTGGCCACCTGCCCTTTCCAGATACTGCTTCCTCTTGCCAATCTTGTTGAAAGAGTGATTCACACTGGCAGTAACACTCACCACGGGTTACTCTCACCCTACTTCTTTGCCTCCCTCTGACTCCTTACTCTGTCATCTGGCTTCCTCTGCATCCCTCCACTCAGACTGCTGCTACAACTGTCACTAACAACCTCCTTGTAGCTGTCAGAACAAACATCGATCAGTTTTCTTCTTTTACAACTATCTTTGGGTTTTCTTTTAAACAGATTGATTGAGATATAATTCACATGCCATACAATATACCCATTTAAACTGTACAATTAGTATATTCACATTTTAATATATTCACAGAATATACAATCATCACAATCAAATTTCTTTCAGTTATTGCCCATGTATTTTTTTATTGTGGTAGAATACATAAATCATAAAGTTTACCTTCCCCCCTGGAACTACGATGATTCTTCCTTCTGTCTCTGTGATTTTAACTACTCTAGGTACCTCTTAGGGTGGATAGGGGAGGGGAGAGAGAGAGAGAGAGAGAGAGAGAGAGAGAGAGAGCCTTTTTTTGACTGTCGAATTCCACTTAGCATAATGTCGCCAAGGTTTGTGCATTTTTGTAACATGTGTCAGAATTTCCTTCCTTTTTATGGCTGAATAATATTCCATTGAATGGATATACCACAGTTTGTTTTTCCATTCATTGGTAGCACTTGAATTGTTTCTGCCTTTTGGCTATTGTGAGTAAAGTTGCGTACAAGTATCTCTTTAAGGCCCACCTTTCAATTTTTTTGTGTATGTACCCTGAAGTGGAATTGCTGGATCATAAGCTAGTTCTATTTTTAATTTTTTGAGGAACAGCCATACTGTTTTCCACAGTGGTTATACCATTTTATATTCCCACCAGCAGTATGCATAGATTTCAAATTTTCCATATTTTTGCAGACAGTTTCTGTTTTTTTTTTCCATGTACTTATTGGCCATTTATATATCTTCTTTGGAAAAATGATTCAAGCTGTCCATTTTTGAACTGAGTTGTTTGTTTTTTTGTTGTTAGATTGTAGGAGCTCTTTACATATGCTGGATATTAAGCACCACAGTCAAATTTATAATGTGTTCCTTATTCTCAAAAGAAACTCACAGCCCATAGCTATCATCCCTTAAGCACCTATCTCCTGCCCTTGGATTTTTGACACTGATGACACTGAATGCTTTCTTGATGCACTCTCTTGTCTTGGCTTCCAGAAAATTACTCTTTTGTTTTCTGGGTTCTTCCTGCTTCTCCAGTCACACCTTTGCTCCTACACCTCTGCTAGTCATTGAATTTTGGCATCCTTCAGGTTTCCATTCTTGATCTTCCTCTCTTCTCACTCTATACTCTCCTTGGATGATCTTGGTTGTTTCCCAGATTTCTGTGATGACTCTCAAACCTCTGTTCCAATCCTGACGGCTGTAGACCACATCCAATTCCTCTCTACTCTCTGCTGGCTCAAGCTCTTTCATAGCCCTGGATTCATGAGTTTCTCTCCATTTACACTACCATTCTCCAGTTCTCAACCACCACAGTCTGTTATCTTTTGCCTAGGTTACCCCACAGCCTCCCAGCTCATCTCCCTACCTCCAGTCCTGCCTCTTCAAATACCCATAGTTTCCAGGGAGATTTTCTACAGTGTGACTCTGATCATGGTGTCCCATACTAAACTACCAGCTCTCTGTCCCTTCAGTGTGCCTTCCCTTACTGCAGGATCACTACATACTGTTCCTTCTGCTTGACCACTCCTCTAAACCCTTTCCACACACCTTGACTCACCCTTCCTGTGTCAGCTTAGACCTCACTTACTCCAAAAGGCCTTTACCAGCCTTTCCACAGCTGGGAAGAAGAGGGCGGAGCCCATGTAGCTGCCCCAACTGCCCTGTGTCTCTGTTTATAACCTAATTACCTGACCATCTCTCTGGATCTTTCACTGGAATGCAAGCTCCTTGTGTGCTTGCTTGGCACAAAGTGGATCCTCCTGGCACAAAGAGTTATTTTTGCTGCATGAATTTGTGGTATCTGTTGTCTAGCATAAGTTGGGACTGTTGCTCTGGAACTAGGTAGAGAAGACCCAGTCTGAGATTTAAATGGAAAGTTGAGAACTAAGTATATCCAGGGGCAGTTGAAGTGTTGGATGGTCACCTTATTATATTTGGATTTTTAAGCCAATTGCAAAGAACTTCATAATCTCTATGTTTGTGTTTTAAGCCCACAGTCATCAATAACTATTTGAGCAGCTTCAGATGATCCCATCTCTGACTCAAACTGCACAAACTTTTTCCACACTAGAATTTTTTTTTTGAGTCAGAGACTCACTCTGTCACCCAGGCTGGAGTGCAGCAGCATGCTTAGGCTACCTCAGCCTCAACCTGCTGAGCTCAGGTGATCCTTCCACCTCAGCCTTCCAAGTAGCTGGAACTAAAGGTGTGTGCCACCTCACCCAGCTACTTTTTTTATTTATTGTAGAAACGAGGTATTGTCATGCTGCCCTGGTTGATCTCAAACTCCTGGGTTCAGGCAATCCTCTTGCCTCAGCCTCCCAAAGTGCTGGGATTACAGGCGTGAGCCATTGCACATGACACCACGCCAGAATTTAAGGAAGTTCATTCAGTCTGCTGGATGCTTGGCAAAATTGCCTCTACCTGTTGTCCTGACTACCTGTCAAGGAATCATGGAATCACTGGCTTTTCTTTCTTTATTTTTATTTTTTGAATTGGAGTCTCACTCTGTCACCCAGGTTGGAGTGCAGTGGCACACTCAAGGCCACCGCAGCCTCGACCTGCTGGGCTAAGGCGATCCTTCTGCCTCAGCCTTCCAAGTAGCTGGAACTACAGGCATGCGCCACCCACGGCCGGCTAATTGTTTGATTTATTTTAGAGTTGAGGTCTCGCAAGCTGTCCAGGCTGGTCTCAAGCCCATTGGCTCAGGCAATCCTCTTACCTTGGCCTCCCAAAGTGCTAGGATTATAGACATGAGCCACCACATCTGGCCTATTTTAATTTCTTGTAGAGACGACGTCTTGCTATGTTGCCCAGGTTGGTGTGGAACTCTTAGGCTCAAGGGTTCCTCCCGCTTCAGTCTCCCAAAGTGCTGGGATTACAGGCATGCACCATTCCACCCAGCTGTAAACTCTGGCTTTTGTAGGGATAGGGGCAACTCCCGAGCTGAATACTATCTGAGTTCTTTGGATTGCATGATCAGAAAACAGTTAAATTTTGGTCTCCAGTTATTTCAAACTTATGGGTGAGCGATTTGAATACAGGCACCAGAAAAATAGACTTGGATGTAATAATGACTGAGTATTATTTCCATAAAAGAATATCTCTTTAAATGCCGACATCCAAGAAGTATAATGATATTAAGTGCTCACAAGGTATATTTAGTCCCCATGATTCACTGAGTCCACACAATAATCTTAGGAGAGTATCCACTTTACAGATGTGGTTACTGAGAGTTAAAGGAGTTATGCAGTTTGCCTGAGGTCACTCAGTTTATAAACAGTGGTACTGGGCTTTAAACCCAGGCTAGTTAGACTCAGCACCCAGGATCACAAGCCCTGTACCAGCTTGTACTGTAGACAGGTGCCTGAAGCCAAGCCTGGCAGCCTGGCTGTCTAGAGAAAGTATAGATAAAACCTGACGGTGGCAAAAACATGGCAAATATACTATGCTCCTAATTCATGGATGGCCTTCTATTTCCATCACTGCTTTTAATCTTTACAAGAACCCTGAGAGTGGGAGGAGGGGGCCACTATCCCCATTTTAGAGATGAAGGCACTGAGACGCAGTCAGGTTAAGCGACTTGCCCACTGTCTCACAGCGAGGCAGCAGCACCAGCTATTAGAACCCAGGTCTCCTGGCTTTTAGTTAAAAAGCTTTTTTCCATTACAGAACAACCTCGTGGCCTTCAGCTTTCAGACTCCGATTGAACAACGGCATACGAATTAACTGAGGTTACTATATTATCTCCTAAAATGACGGCTTCCCATTAAAAAAAAAAAACAGAAGAACAGCAAAAATTCACCAATGGAACATGTGCAAAATACATTTTTACAAGGTCATTGTTACTCAGAGCTGTTTTAAAAAATTATTATTCTCCATTTGGGTTTTTGGTCCATGATCCCATGGCGTGTGCCGTTAAATTGCAATTTTAAATTTTAAACAAACAGTGTTTCTGAATTGATTTCTGGCTAATAATCCTGATTTGGGAAAATGGTGGGTTTGGAAGATGTATATTAAAAGGAACTGAGACATTGACCAACACAGGGAATTTAAAGGTGGTGATTTGGATAAGAACAGTTCAAGGAGATGTGCCAGCAGTTGGGTTTAGTGGACCCACATGACAGCAAGATTAGCACTACATGTGGGTCATGTGTCTTCCTCAAAACCTGTGTGCAGGTTGGATAACAATGGGGAGGACAACACAGCACACTTGTTGGAATTTGAGTTAGTTTTCCTGAAAAACCATTTTATTTGTGAGAAGTATGATATCTTAAAAACACCTACAGATATATGTTTTAGACTGTAATTCAATAGATACTGACAGGGGTCTTACCTTGTTCAAGATGAGGTGCCAGATTTTGAATCTAGATTTTTGATGTTATGTGAGTCCGTGAGCTTCAGGGATGCAGGAGCTGCCCTGTGACTGTCTCCTACCCTCTGCTCTTTGGGGGCGCTGGAGTCCTCACTTCATCTATAAAGGTGCTTGGGGGCTTCCCAGTTTCTGAGCCTCCCAGCGATCCAAGAAGCAGATGTTGGAGGGGGAAGCCCCGCCTACCTTTCAGCTTTGTTCCCAGGCCAAATAAAACCAGAAAAGTCTTTCTACTTTGAGAAAAGTAATTTATTCTGAACTCATGTTTTCTCCCACACTTGGGCAGGTGAGATAATCTTAATGCAGTTTTATCAGCCTTAACTCTTGAATTCTTGGCTGCTAAACTTAAAAAAAAAAACCCAAACTCAAAGAAGCATAAACCCCAAATTTCCATACCAAAGAGCAATAGGCTCTTATTGGAAACTTTTATCTTTTTTGTGGTGGTGCTTGTCTCATATTCTGTAACAGAATGGTGAGAAAATCAGCTATACGAGGAGAAAATGCTGCGAAGACAGAAATTTAAAACGAACTCACTGATAACAATGGAGCAACACACATATGTTCTTTTTATCCTCTTTCTTTAGCAAATATGTTGAGAAGAAAAAATGTCTTACATAAAACAGTCTTTCACATCTTCATCCATGAAAACTCAAATTGACTTCACAATGCTTTTTAGTTTTTGCTGAAGTTCTTAAGAAATACCTCCAGGATGGATTAAAACACAAAACAAGGAAAAGTAAAAGGTGTATCTGAGAAAGTGGAACATAAACCAGGGTTCGCCTCCAAGCAGAAACACACGAGTATTTGCGTGTGTCATAAGTTTTGCTGAAAGCTCCAAAGGTCACACAGATGTTAAGGGAAGTCTGTAGTTACAAGTTCATGTCTGCGCCTATGTACTCTATGATAAATCACATTTATCTCTTAAACATTTCAGTCACTTGTTATCATTTTTCAATTATTTTCACTCTGTTCTAGGGGACTTTCTCTGGGATAATTTGTCTCCTAAGTCTCCTGTTTTTTATTTGCCCCGAGTGAGAGGAGCAGGAAGTACAAGACAGGTCTTGGAAAAGAAGAAGTTGGCTATTCCCCGTGAAAGTCTGCGCAACTGTTAACCCCTCTTCCTACAAGAGATTCTTTTTTTTTTTTAACCTAATGAGAGAATGGCCAAAAATGAACTGAATTAAAGGATAAGAATATGAGTTCAAAAACCAGTTTATACTTGGGAAAGAACCAAACGTGACTAAAACACAAAACACAATAAAGTAAAAACACATAAGCATTTATTTAAATTTTATATTCATGATTTTCTATAGATTCACAGGATTTAATTTTCATTTTAAGATATTTACACGAAACTCTTTCCTTTCTCCCTGATTTGTGAATATCACTGTTATCACACAAAATATGTAGCAGATTAGCCAACTCGATTGCAAGTGGGAAAGCAAGGATAAAAATAGGCCCTCCATAGGGTTGTTGTGAGGATTCAAATATATGAAATGCTCAGAACAGGACTGCCATAATGTAGAGTGTTCAATATGCATTTATTGCTGTTTTGCTATTATTATTACTTCTAAATATATCTCCACATTTATTTTCACATAATTGGGATCAAGTTATACTCTTTTGATACCTACTATTTTTTAATAGCTTTCAGACAGTTTTCCATATTAATAGCTGTAAATATATATTTTTAAAAGAAAAAAGTGGACTGTACTGGTTATTTATTGGACTCAGCCAGCCTTGATGATGAATGTCACATGTTTTCTCAAAGAACTAGAAATTGAGCTTCCATATGACCCAGCAATCCCACTTCTGGGATTATACCCAGAGGAACATAAGTTACTTTACCAAAAAAACAAAAACCAAAAATCACCTGCACATGTATGTTTATTGCAGCACTGTTCACAACAGCAAAAACATGGAACCACAACTCAGGTGCCCATTGAAAGTGGACTGGATAAAGAAAATGTGGTACATATGCATGATGGAATATGACACAGCCATAAAGAAGAACAAAATCATGTCCTTTGCAACAACATGGATACAGTTGGAGATCATCATTCTAAGTGAACAATCACAGAAACAAAAAACTGAAAACCACATGTTCTCACTCATAAGTGGGCCCTCAACGTTGGGCACGTGAGCACAAAGGCGGGACCAAAAAACACTGGGCACTGCTAAAGGAGGGAGAGATGAGGGGATAAGGGACACACAGCCACCCATTGGCCACCACGTCCACTACCAGAGGAAGAGAGGGCTTGCCAGAAGCCTAAACCTCACCTGCACACAATTCACTTATGTAGCAAATCCTCACATGCACCCCCTCAACTCTAAAATAAATAAAAAATTTAAAAGGTGAAGGACTTAAACTGCTCTCATTAAAAAAAAAAAAAAAAAAAAAAGGAGTAGCCAGATGTGGTAGTGCACACCTATAGTTCCAGCTACTTGGAAGACTGAGGCTGAAGGATCGCTGGAGCCCAGCAGGTCGAGGCTGCAGTGGTGGGGAGCATGCCACTGCACTCCAGTCTGGGTGACAGAGTGAGACTCCAACTCAAGAAAAAAAAAAAAAGGAAAAATGAATGGCACAAGTTCATCAGGTTGTTCTCGTCTAGATTCCTATCACATGATTTAGTATTGCCAAGGAGAGCAAAATAAATAACATCCAGGTTCTGTGAGCTGACTTGGTAACTAGACTTGAGCAAACAAGTGGTTTGGTCTGCAGCAACCCCTGAGTGACTCAAATACATTGAGGCAGTTTCCAGAGCCCCCAGTATCCCAGGGTATGAATGTGGTGGGATTACTTCTTAAGCAGAATCAAAATTGTATTATTATTTGGGGGCTTGAGGCCCAACTCAGTTTCCCTCCTCAGATGTAAGCTGGTTCTGAGCTGTGGAGCCCAGATAATCCAGAAGCAAGCTGGTCCTGCTTCCTGTCCTGTCCTTGACATTGGTTTTGATTTGAAAAGCCCTGGTGGAAGCCTATGGGGGAGGAAAAGGGGACTGGCTACATGTCTGATGCTATTCATCCTCTGTGCTGAGTTAAATGATGTCTCCCAAAAGTTAGTTCATGTCTACCTGGAACCTGTGAATGTGACTTTATTTGGGAATAGAATCTTTGCAGATGTAATCAAGTTAAGATGAAGTCATATTGGATCTGGTTGGGCCCCTGGTGTCTTTATAAGATGGAAATTTGGACTGGGGATAGTGAGGCTCATGCCTGTAACCCTAGCACTTTGGGAGCCTGAGGCAGGAGGATTGCTTGAGGCCAGGAATCCAAGACCAGTGTGGGAAACAGCAAGACCCTGTCTCTAAAAAAAAAAAAAAAGAAAAGAAAAGATCCAGACCCACCAACACACAAAATGTGTCTAACAATGAAGGCAGAGATTGGAGTTAAGCTGCCACAAACCAAAGAGTGCCAGGGATTGCCAGCAGCCACCAGAAGCTAGCATTGAGCAGATTCTCCCAGTGAGCCCCCAAGAAGAAACCAAGCCTGCCGATACTGTGATTTCACATTGCTGGCCTCCAGAACTGTACGAGAATAGAGTTCTGTTGTTTTAAGCCACTGAGTTTGTGGTAATTTGTCACGGTAGCCCTAGGAAACCAATATTCCTTCTTGTGAATGCATGCATATCAGAATAGAAATATGCAAAGAATATACCCTGAGCAGATAAACAAGGAAGAAAGGAAGGAAGGGAGGGAGGGAGAGAGTGTATAGGAGGAACAAGTATCTAGTTGGTCAACACTGTTTAGTCAGATGACATCGGCTATTGCTTTGTCAAGGTGTTAAGACTCAATTAACTCATCTAGGAATCTGACCCCAAAACCATAGCTGATGGAACATGCACTCTGATGGAAAAACGAACCAGTGACAGTCAATATGTTTGAGTAGTGGAGATTTATCTGTGAGCAACGTGCTACTTACGTGACATATGCAAAAAAGGCACAAACTTACCAGGCTTTCAGATGCTCCTTCACTCCTCCTTTCTTTGGGCTACTCAAAGGGAGAGAGAGGACCTGAGTTCTCTCATTTCCTAAGTGAAACTTACTTTCTGTTTATGCTACATAACACAGAGGATGCTATGCCTCTTGAAGAGCCGTATGTCTTACTGCCCTTCTCCCTGTCAAGCCTGTGCAGAAGCAGCTTCTCTCTTCACTGCCCTGTTACTCATTTTAGGCTCCAGTCAGACTGTGTTTTGCCCTCTGGTCCCAGTCTGAAAATATGTGCTCCCTCTGATGGTCCTCCCAGCTCTCTTTTCACCTGCCTGAGAAGCTTCCTGATTGCCCTCAAAATGGGATCCCACAGTATGTATCTGTGCCCTCCCGCAGGATGTATCATGGTGTATGGTAATTGTCTCCTTGTACATCATCTCCCCAGAACTAAGACCTCCTTCATGTTCACAAAACTCCCACGGGCACCCCTTACTTGGAGCCTGCTCATGGCCAGAGCCCCAGAAGCTGGCACATCATAGGGGCTTAATAAATATTTGTTGAATGAAAGAATTACTCAATAAATCACTTGATTTATATATAGCTCTTTAGAGTTTGCACTAAATAGCAGAATAAATTATGTACTTACTCAAATGGCATCATCTATTTATACATAAAATATATATGCATTATCATCTTCATAATAATATCTACTATTTATTTGGCAACTGCAGTGTGCTAGGCTCGGTGCTATCCTATTTAATACATTGTTCTAGTACTCACCATAATCCTGAAATAGATATCATTCCTATTTTTTTTTTTTTTTGAGTTAAGGTCTTACTCTGTCACCCAGGCTGGAGTATAGTGGCATGATTACAGCTCACTGCATCCTTGACCTTCTGGGCTCAGGCAATTCTCTGGCCTCAGCCTCCTGGGTAGCTGGGTCTACAGGCGTGTGCCACCACTCCCAGCTAAATTTTTGATTTTTTTGTAGAGACGAGGTCTTGCTATGTTGCATAGGCTGGTCTCAAACTCCTAGGCTCAAGCAATCCTCCTGCATCAGCCTCCCAAAATGTTGGGATTACAAGCATGAGCCATTGTGTCCGGCCTATTATCCCTATTTCGCAGATGATGATCATGAGGCTCAGAGAGGTTAAGATGCTTGCTCTGACTTCCTCAGCTCACAAGTCAGTTCCCAAAAAGCACGCTCTTGCCACCCCACCATGTGCTGTGTACTGGGAATTTACTGCATTTCTTAGACATTAGCCATGTCCCCAGTCCACCAGGCTTTGATGCTTTCATGTCTGGGATTGCCATAAAGCAGCTGCCAGGTCTGGGTCCATGGGAGGAAGAGGATGGGCTGGGCTTAGGGGTTTCCAAGAGCTGCAGTAACCACAGTGTCTGTTCCTTCTGCCACAGGAGTCCTGGGAATTGTCAAGGCAAGTGTGTCTTAGGGGCCTCCGTGTACCCAAGCCCTCAGTACTCTTCTACAAGGTGGGAGTGTCTCTTGCACTTTGACCTACTTCTGTGGGCCACTCTTCTGCTGCCTTCACTCTCAACAGGTCACTGGCTTGAGTCCAGTTACTCCTACATTTTTCACTCCCGGTCACCTCTCTTGAAGACCCAGGCCCGAGTCTGGCAGGCAGGGGGAGAATTTGAGTGCCCCTCAAGGTGCTGTCTCTAAAATCACACTGAGTTTTTCTCCTTTCTGCAAATCTGGGTGACTTGACTGCTGGCAAGTGTGTTCCCAGGAACATCAGCTGTCAAATCCTGGGCTCACTCTGGGTTTTGCCAGGGATGTACAGAACCTGGGTGTATATTGCACATTACTACATTACTGCATAAGAATACTTTTTTTTCTGAGTTGGAGTCTCACTCCGTTGCCCATGCTGGAGTACAGTGGCACACCCCCGGCCACCCCAGTGCTGACCTGCTGGGCTCAGGGGAACCTTCTGCCTCAGCCTTCCAAGCAGCCAGAACTACAGGCATGTGCTACCGTGCCCAACTCATTTTTGATTTATTGTAGAGATGAAGTCTCATCAAGTTGCCTGGACTAGTCTCGAACCCACAGACTCAGGCAATCCACTTGCCTCAGCCTCTCAAAGTGCTAGGATTACAGGTTAAGCTACCGAGCCCAGCACTGCGTTCTTTTTTTTTTTTTTTTTGAGTTGGAGTCTCACTCTGTCGCCCAGACTGGAGTGCAGTGGCCGCTCCTGACCACCGCAGCCTCGACCTGCGGGGCTCCGGCGATCCTTCTGCCTCAGCCTTCCAAGCAGCTGGAACTACAGGCACGCACTACCACACCCTGCCAATTTTTTGATTTGTTGTAGAGATGAGGTCTCGCCAAGTTGCCCAGGCGGGTCTCGAACCCACGGACTCAGGCAATCCACTCACCTCAGCCTCCCAAGGCGCGGGATTACAGGCTGAGCCACCGAGCCCAGCTAGCACTGCATTCTTATGCATACTTTAAACACCGTTAGTTCAGACTCCACTCACCTAGGATTTAAGAGTATTTGAACCTCAACCAGGGTCAGATGACCACAGAGAAACCAAGGGTTTTTGCTAAATGAATTTTGACCCTAGAGTGACTTTGCTTTACAATGAAATCACTAACCCTATAAATTTTCTATGACTACTGTAATAAAGTACCACACACTGGATGGCTTAAATAACAGAAATGTATTCTCTCTGTTTTGGAGGCTGGAGTCTGAAATCAGGGTGTTGGTAGGGTTGGTTCCTGGTATGGGCTGTGAGGGAAGGATTGATTCCAGGCCTTTCTCCTCAGCTTGTAGAGCATCCTCTTCTCTGTCTCTTCACATTTTCTTTCTACATGTGTCTGTCTCTGTGTCCAAATTTCCCCTTTCTGTGAGGATACTGGTCCTGTTGGATTAAGGCCCTCCCTACTGACCTCACTTTAAATTGATTACCTATATGAGAACTCTATCTCCAAATAAGGTCCCATTCTGAGGTACTGAAGGTTAGAACTTTAACATGTCTTCTTTAGGGGGAACACAATTCGATCCAAAACACTACCCAAGCTGAGCTAAAAGCTTGGGCTCTGAGCCAGACCACCTGACTTCACCTCCTGGCTCTGCCCTTTGCTCACTTTGTACCTCTGGACAAATTATTTATGCTCACGGGGCCTCGGATTCCTCGTTATAAGTGGGGATGGTAATAATAGAACCTCCCTTTCCGTGTGGTTGTGAAGAGTCTACGTGATAGCACTTGTCACATGCTTAGCTCACTGCTGGTGGCTTGTTAGCACTCAATAAATAGGTTTCATTACTATTATTAGGGAGTGACAGACGGGACTGAGGAAGAAGACGTCAGTATGATGATATTGGGCCCACCTCATACAAGCTGACCTGCTGTGTGACTGGCTGTTTTCTAAAAGGGTAGGATCTGTGAGTCATCCTGGAGTTCTTGTGGCCCCAAGCCCCTCAATGCCATCTGTGTTTCCAGAAGATTCCCAGGAATATTCACACTTGCTTCCCTGAGGTTTTAGCAAATCTACGTTTGTGCTTTGAGTTGCTATTGGCTGTCTCAAAGAACTAAAATAAATCCCATCAAAATCGACTGGTTCTTTGGAAAAAAGGTTGTGTGTTTGTTCCTCTTTCTTCTCCAGAAAATGGCAGAGTGCCCTTCGTTGATATTAGAAGAGACTTTTCTACATTCCAGCACCACACGGCACTCACTCCACATTCCACTCCTCCATTTCTTTAAAATATATATAAACAGACAACACTTTAGATGCTAGGAAATGATGTGACCTAGAAAGTGAGATGACAGATAAGTGAGGGAAGGATCTCCAGGAATACAATCTTGTCGAGCTGGATCTTGTCAGAGCAGATTTTTCTGTGACCATAATAAAGGGCTTTTAACACGAGCTGCGTTGCCTCATTTCCGAAGAGTAGAGGCTACAGAGATTCTTAAAAAGGAAAAATAAATATTGCTCTAATTGGAGCCAGAGGTGAGGCAGGGTGGGACAATGAGCGAGCAAGAACTATTTATGTTGGAAAAAGGGAAGCATTAGAAACGATTTAGCTGAAAAATTCAGGAAGATGAAGGACTTGGTCAAAACCGAAGTAGGCCCCTTGTTTGAGAAGAAAGAAGAGAGTCCAGGAATAAAGGGGAAGAATCAAATTACAGGGCAGCAAATGTAAGAGAAATGAAAAGAGAAAACCACTGCTTTCCACAGGTATTGAGGCTGGGAAATTCAGTGTTAGGGCAGGGTGTGCAGGCTGAATCACTGAAGCGTTGGAGAAATTTTTATGCTAATGAAATACATTCATGGCTGGTCAAGATTAGATAATAGTCACCTGAGCAAGAGGCTGGGCTATTTTGAAAGATTATTGTAAATAACAGTGTCCCCAGCCAGATTAGAAATTTCTAGAAAGGTGATCCAATGTCTTACATTTTTTGTGTGTGTTTCTCCATTAGTGCTTGACACATTGATCATGGATTTTTTTTAGGCAGATGTTTTATATTTTTCATGCCTAATTGTTACCAGTAGCCTCCTTTTATATTTGAGGATACTGAGGCACACAGACCAAAATAACACTCATTGAAAAGCAGAACTGAGATTGTTTATTGCATTGAGATTCAAACCTGGATCTGCCCTGAGTCTAAATGAACACAATTTCTCAGTACATTTTATAGGATTCAGAGAACTTGAGACATGAAGTAGAAATTAGAAAATATACAATCTTACCACTTTTCCTCTTATTTTACAATCGAAGACACTAGGTCCAGAGGTAAGAAGGAATTTGTTACAGTTTCCATAGGAAATGGCAAAGCAGGGAGTCATTTTCTAAATAAATGAATTCATGAATCTGTGGAATTTCTGTAGCAGTTAAAAGAAAGATATTTTTGTACTCCTCAGGATTTCACGAAATATCTAGGTATTCTTGCACTGCCCATGTTTTAAACAATTTGTACTTGGTCAAATAAAGAAAGAAATTATACTCACCTATTTAGCAAATGTCAAATAGTAGCACTGGAGAATATAAAGCTTTACTAATTTTTCTGCCTCTGCTGATTTCAGTTTACCAGAACTCAATTTATATCAAGGTTCCTCCTGAGAATAGAACTAGATTAATGATGGAAAATTTGAATAAGATAAAAGTTTGATAGAAATTTTGAAGATATTCAACAACTGGAACGTCATTCAACAAATACCTGGTCATCACTGACTCGCTAAGCCATGCTAAGTGCTAAGTATATTAAGTTGAATAGAAGAGGATTTCTGTCTTCAAAGGTCTTATAGCTTAATGGAGAGACAGACAAATAGATTCAAAGAGATATCAGAAATACAAAGATATCATCACACCAAAGTGTTTAATGGAAGCAGAAAATAAGCACAAATAAGAGTCTGACCTGCTGGGCATGGTGGTTCACACCTATAATCCCAGCACTTTGGGAGGCGAGGTGAGAGGATTGCCTGAGTCTGGGGGTTTGAGACCAGTCTGGAGAACTTGGTGAGACCTCATCTCTACAATAAATTAAAAAAAAAATTAGCCAGGTGTGATAGCTCACCCCTGGAGTTCCAGCGACTTGGAAGGCTGAGGTGGAAGGATCACCTGAGCCCAGTAGGTTGAGTCTACAGTAGCCACGAGTATGCCACTGTACTGCAGTCTGGGTAACAAGACTATGACTCAATAATAATAATGATAATAATAATAATAATAATAACAATAATAATAATAATAAATAAACAAATAAATAAATAAGAGCTTAACCTTTAGGGAGCCTGTCAAAGAAAAATGTAAATATGGGCTGGGCTCCGTGGCTCAGCCTGTAATCCCAGCACTTTGGGAGGCTGAGGTGAGTGGATTGCCTGAGCCTACGGATTCGAGACCCACCCGGGCAACTTGGCAAGACCTCGTCTCTACAATAAATCAAAAATTAGCCGGGCGTGGTAGCGCCCACCTGTAGTTCTGGCTACTTGGAAGGCTGAGGCGGAGGGATCGCTGAAGTCCAGCAGGGCGAGGCTACGGTGGCTGGGAACGTGCCACTGGACTCCAGTCTGGGTGACAGAGTGAGACTCCAACTCAAAAAAAAAAAAGGAATTTTTCTTTTTTTATTCCTTGTGAATATAGCTGTATGTTGTTTATTGCATTGATTACTTATTACCGTGTAACAAATTACTTCAAAACACAGTGGCTAAAAGCAACAGCATTTATTCTCTCATAGTTTCTGTGAATCAAGAATTTGTATATGCTTAGCTGGGTGCTCTGACTCTGTTTTCTCAAAAGACTACAAGGTAATGGATGGGGCTTTCATCATCTTAAGGCTTGAGGGATGGACTCACTTACAAACTCACTCCAGTGACTGTTGGCAGGATTCAGTCAATGACAGGATTCAGTCAACTGCAGGCTGTGGACCAGAGGCCTCTTTTGGTTTCTTGCCATATGGACTCTCCATAGAGCAGATCACAACATGGCAGCTGACTTCTCTTGGAGTGAGTGAGTGAGAGAGCCAGAGAGAGAGAGAGAGTGAGAGCGAGGTGGGAGTCATAATCTTTTATCACTCAATCTTGGAAATGATGTGGGATAATCTTGGCCATATTCATTCATTCATTCATTCATAGTCACTAGGTCCATCCCACTTTCAAAAGGAGGGATTGATTACACAAGGGCCTAAATAGCAGGAGGTGATCACTGGGACTTAGGAAACTGCCCACTACTCATATCATATGAATGTATTCTATCAGCCATGTTTGTAACACCATTCGCCATTGGCCCATACCGGAAATACAGGCTCACCCTTCATTCTTTCCTGTACCCTCCACCCCAGCTAATCCATCCTCTGCCTTGCCATTTCTATTCCACCTCCTAAATATCTCTAAAATGTCATATATCGGGGGACCCATTTTCTCCATTCCTACAGCCACCTCCTTGGTGTAGGTCCTCATCACTTCTTGCCTGGATTTAGAATTGAAACAAAAACCCCAGTGTTTTTTTTCCAGCTGCAATCTGGATTCTCCACATGGAGCTGCCACCATTTTTCTAAGGAACAGATCTGAGTAGGGCAGTCCAGTTTAAAGTCCCTCGGTGCCTCTCCGTGGTGTTAGGGTGAAGCCGGAACTCCTCGCATGGAGAACGTGGCCTGGCATGATTCGGCTCTACGTCTCCCATTGCTCCTCTTCCCTCTTTTCCAGCTACTTGGAGTAATTAGCAGCTTCCACACTGGCCAGGTACTCCCTGCCTTCTTGGAATAGCTGCTCCCTCTTCTTCCTCTGAATGAACCTCACTCAGGACTCTGTTCAGGTATGTCCTCTGAGAGAAAACTTCTCTGCCCTCCCCAAGGCAGGTCGGAGCCCCTCCGCAGTGCTTCCACAAACCCTTGGGCCGACTTCTGCATGATGTTGCTGCACTGCCCTGCAATGATCTGTTTTCATATATGCCAACTCAGCCCTCCCCATCTCCAAGCTTGCTGAAATCAGGAACTGTGTCTTTTTAGTCATTTTATCCCCAGGGTCTGTGAGGTGCTTGGTGACTAATAGTTGAATAAATGATGATGAAAACTCCAGCAACCTTTCTGCCTTTCAGTTCTTTTATACCAGTTAGCAGGGACAGCTACATAATTCGCGGTCCCAGTGCAACATGGAAACTTGGGGCTCCTTATTCAAAAAGCAGGGGGAAAAAAAAGCTATTTCCTTTCTTCTTTTCTCTCAACTCATTGTGCTGTTATTTATTTGCTGTTTAATGTCATGCAGCCGTGAGCACAGGGATACTTACAGGGAGAGTGCAGACCCCCACAGGCACCTGGGGGTGTGCACCCAAGCCTGACGCTGCCTGCACCTGGCCCCCTCACTCACTCTAGGCGGGAGGCAGCATTTCTGAGTGAGGGTGTAAGAGTGGGAGGTAAAGAACTATTCTGGAGAGACTATGGGAGGCAGAATCAAGGAGAACTGAGGCTCCATACCCTTGGGGCACATTCCTTTGTCTCCTCAGATTTCACTTACAAAACACAAATTCAAAGATAAAGTTATTGACAACTTGAAGATGGTGACTACAAAGCATTCAACCCGAAGCCTGGGCTCCCCTTCTGAGCACAGGGCGCTGTGATATGGCAGGAGCCACAGGCCGGTGAAGTTACCCCTGCTGGTCATCCATGTTCTGTGGAACGCCTTCCTGTGGAATTCGGGTCATCCCCACTGTTTTTGTTTCTGCATCCGCCATCCATGGTAGGACCAGACTGTGGAAACTTCCTAAGGCAGATCTGCACTGTGTGGGAGGGAGAAGCAATAGTTTTTCAGGGGAGCACAGGGGAAAAAACTGGAAGCCTTCCTGAGATAACGCTCCCAACCTATCCTTAGGCACGTATGTCCGGGAAGCCCAGAGCTTCCTTCCATGGTGGTTCGTTATTAACAAACATTATTGTCAAGGTAAAATAACATAAGATTAAGGCACCTTCCATCAATTGCTTCTGCCTTCCTCTTCATGTCTAGGTGTATCCTCCCTGCTCTATGACCTGGACCCCATCCCCTGCTCTCTTCCAATGTCTGTGAAGGGTCTTCTGCTCTAGGTTGCTTTGCCTTCTCTGCCTCACAGTAGGCGGCGAACTGACTCACAGCCCCCACTCCTTGTGCTCCTAGACCTGCTGTCTTCATGGTCACTCAGCAGCATCCTGGTCGCTAAGTTCTGTGAGTTCCTAACAGAGTTCTTGCTTGGAATCTCTGTTACAATGGACGCCACTGATCTCTCCCTCAGGCAAGCACCTCTCTCCGTGGCCCTGGAGATGACAGACTCTGGTCTCTTTCTTCCTTTTGAGCATTCCCCTCCTTCCTTGCCTCTTGTGGGTTTCTTTTCTTCCGTCTGTGTCTTAGAATGCAATTTCCCCAGGGCTCTTGCTAGACCTAATGTGTTCTTACTAACCCTCTGGTCCAGTAGCCTGAATCCTGGTTCCAGCTTTGCCCTAATTTCCTTAGAGATCTTGTGAATTACTTAAACACTCTGAGCTTCAGTTTCTGTATCTCCAAAAGAGGGTTTCTCAGTCTTGGCACTCTTCACATTTTCAGTCAGATAATTCTTTGTTGTGAGAGACTGTTCTGTGTGTTGTAGGATGTTTAGTAACATTTCTGATCTCTACCCCTTGGATCCCAACAGCACCTTGTGACAGTTGTGACAACCAAAAGTATCAGAAGACATTGCCAAATACTCCCTGGAGACAAAATTCTCTGGTTGAGAACTACCACTCTAAAATGAGGAGTTGAACAAGGTCATCTGTATTCATTTCCTAGGGTTGCCATAATAAACTACCACTAACTGGGTGGCTTAAACAACAGTTTTATTGTCTCACAGTTCTGGAGGCTAAAAGTCCAAGATCAAGGCATTAGCAGGGTTGGTTTCTTCTGAGAAAAAAAATCTCTTCCAACCTCTCTCCTAGTTTCTGGTGATTTGCTGGCAATATTTGGCAATCCTTGGCTCATCTCTGACTTCATGTTTACAAGGTGTGACCCGTGTGTGTGTGTGTGTGTGTGTGTGTGTGTATGTATCTGTTTGCAAATCTTCCCTTTTCCTAAGGACACCAGTCATATTGGATGAGAAGTCATTCCCTTATGACTTCATCTTAACTAATTACATCTACAATGGCCCTATTTCTAAATAAGGTCACATTCTGAAGCTCTGAGGGTTAGAACTTGAAATGAATTTGGGGGGGATAATATTCAACCCATAACATCATCTCTTACATCTCTTGTGAGCTCTAACATTCTCCAAACCTGATGAAAAGAGAGGGAATATTGGTCTTTGTGGGTCCCAATGCGGATTCAAGTTCTTCCTTCTGTGTTTCTTACATCAGGCACATCTCTGGATACTTCTTTTTGGGCAACCCATTCCTTTTGACTTCAGGTAAATCTCAGAGCAAGTGATGAGGGAATGAGAATTTTGACTGCAGCTGATCTACACAGTGTCTGGAAGATAAGACTGACAAAGACCTCAGGAATGTGGTGGACCACCAACAAGACCTGTCTCCTGTCCTTGTGTTACTATAGACCCTCATCATGGCATTATTAAGATGAACTAGTCTGCATTGATAAGAAAATTTTGAAGTTACTCAATGACTCTCCTGTCCCCAACAAATATGGCCATGGCTTCACCCAGCCTGTCCAAAGAGACAGTTTCCAGAATAGAATGATAAGCAACTTGGCTGAGACACCATCAGCATTTGGCTCTTCTTATGCTTGTTGACTTATCTTTTGTTATTCTGCCTAGTCTGAAAGGGATTGATCCCAGGAGGTGCTAACAGAATACCTTCGGGAATCCTGATACCCCTGAAGCCATCAGGAGCCTCAGCCGGATGAAAAGTAGTTGCGGTGAGAGGAAGCTCAGTATCCTCAAACCGCAGGCCTTTTGAAGAGGCTCTTCGGTGTGCTAGAGCCCCAGTAGCTCCTGCTCAGATGTCAAAGGCATAAGGACATCGGATTCACAGCTGTGGCTCAGAGTCGTGGTTCTTTGTGAACACGGAAATTCCCAAAATAGTGTAGCAGCTTCGCCTCCCCCTCCCCCCACCATCTGCTCAGCTTGCTGCCTTTATTTTGCAAGTAGTGTTTTGAAGAACTTTGAGCTGTGATGATGATCTCATAGCCTTATCTTGAAGGTTGGAAGACAAAATACTTCCGCTGTTACATTCTGAAGTATGTAGTCAAGCAATCAGTGGAGTAGTTTAAGTCAGAAATCTTTCCTCGTAGCCGGAAGTGGTGGCTCATTCCTGTAATCCCAGCACTTTGGGAGGCCAAGGAGGGAGGATTACTTGATCCAAGGAGTTCAAGACCAGCCTAGGCAACATAGTGAGACCTCATCTCTCCAAAAAATTAAAAATCTCTCTCTCTCTCTCTCTCTCTCTCTCTCTCTATGTATATATATATTAGCCTGCTGTGGTGGTGTGTGTGCCTGTATTCCCAGCTACTTGGGAGGCTGAGGCAGAAGGATCTCCTGAGCTTGGGAGTTTAGGCTGCAACGAGCTGTGATCGTGCCACTGCCTACCAACCTGGGCAATAGAGTGAGACCCCAATTTTAAAAAAAAAATCTTCCTTTTCCATAAGGTGCTTTTGTCTCAGTTGTTTGAGAAGCACTCAAGCCCTCAGCTCTCCTTCCTCTGCTGCCTTTTTATAAACTGAAGGGAGTAGAGAAACAGGTGTCCCAAAGGGTGACCTAGCCATCAGGTGCCGGCTGGCACCATTCAGAAAAGCCGGAAGCAGGCATTAACTAAAGTTTCCAGCAGTTCCTGAGAACATCAGGGAGGAAGCAGGATTTGCAGAATTTTGCTGGAGGAGGTAACTGAACTAAGACATAGCAAAAGGGCTCTGCTCAGTCAGAGGCAGGAGACAAGGAAACTCGAATGTGTGTACGAGTGCTCTCTTAGAAGGGAGATGCAGGACGCTGGGCACATCGGCAATCCCTGGTATCCTCTGGTCCTCTCCACTCCTCGTTGACTTACACCAGGCCTCCTCTCACACTACGTGACCTGAATGGGCTCGGCACATTTGGAGTTTCAGAAACTGAGGTCCACAGAAGGCCACTGGCTCGGAGTTCTACAGTTAGTGATACAGCTCAGCCTAGAACCCTGTCTGTCTGCCCCAGTGTTCTTAGGCACTGTTTAAGAAGCAGAGAGGAAAAAGAAAGAACTACGTGGAGGCTTGGGGTGGAGAGGTACACCAACAATGTTTTCTACAGCCACTGCCCCTCTTGTCTATGATGTATTTTACTGAGAATCTACCCCACCCATATTCCCAGCCCTGTGCTAGGCACTGTGAAGGACATTGAAGGTGAGGTTTTCAATTTTTATATTTTATACCTAATAGATGTACACTTTTTCGGGGTACTTGTGATAATTTAACACATTCATATAATTTGTAAAGATCAAATCAGTGTCATTGGGATATCTATAACCTTAAATATTTGTCTTTTCTCTAAATTGAAAATATCTAAATTATTCTCTTCTAGCTATTTTGAGATATACAATAGGTTATTGTAAACTTTAGTCACTGTACTGATTTATTAAATACTAGGTTTTTTTTTTTTTGAGTTGGAGTCTCACTCTGTCGCCCAGACTGGAGTGCAGTGGCATGCTCCCAGCCACCGCAGCCTTGACCTGCTGGGCTCCTGTGATCCTTCCGCCTCAGCCTTCCAAGTAGCCGGAACTACAGGCACGTGCTAACACACCCAGCTAATTTTTGATTTATTGTAGAGATGAGGTCTTGCCAAGTTGGCCAGACAGGTCTCAAACCCGCGGGGTCAGGCAATTCACTCACCTCGGCTTCCCAAAGCGCAGGATTACAGGCTGAGCCACCGAGCCCGGCCAAATACTAGGTCTTATTTCTTCCAACATTGTATATTTATACCCATTCATAAATCTCTTTTCACACCACACCATTTCCTTACCCCTCCCGGCCTCTGGTAACATGTAATCTACTTTCTATGTTTTTTCATTTATTTTTTGAGTCGGAGTCTCACTGTCACCCAGGCTGGAGTACAGTGGCATGCTCACGGCCACCTCAACCTCGACCTGCCGAATTCAAGCGATCCTTCCGTCTCAGCCTTCCAAGTAGCTGGAACTACAGGCATGCATCACCATGCCCGGATAATTCTTTGATTTATTGTAGAGACAAGATCTCTCCAGGTTGCCCAGGCTGGTCTCGAAGCCCTGAGCTCAGACAATCCTCTCACCTCTACCTCCCAAAGTGCTGGGATTACGGGTGTGAGCCACTGCACCCGGTTACTCTCTCTCTTTATGAGATTCACTTTTTTAGCTCCCGTATATGTTCGAGAATGTGTAATATTTATCTTTCTGTGCTTGGCTTATTTCATTTAACATAATAACATTCAGTTTCATCCATGTTGCTGTAAATGACAGGATTTCATTTTTTGTGGTTGAATAATATTACATTATTTATAAATATCACATTTTCTTTATCCATTCATCCCTTGATGAGCACTTAGGTTGATTTCTTATCTTGGCTATTGTGAATAGTGCTATAATGAATGTGAGAGTGCAGATATCTCTTTGATATGTTGATTTCCTTTCTTTTTTTTTTTTTTTTTTGAGTTGGAGTCTCACTCGCCCAGACTGGAGTGCAGTGGCTGCTCCCGGCCACCGCAGCCTCGACCTGCTGGGTTCTGGCGATCCTTCCGCCTCAGCCTTCCAAGTAGCTGGAACTACAGGCACGTGCTACCACGCCCGGCTAATTTTTTTGATTTATTGTAGAGATGAGGTCTCGCCAAGTTGCCCAGACGGGTCTCGAACCCTCAGGCTCAGGCAATCCACTCACCTCAGCCTCCCAAGGCACGGGATTACAGGCTGAGCCACCGAGCCCAGCTGATTTCCTTTTTTTAGGGTATATATCTAGTAGTGAAACTGTTGGCTCCCATGGTAGTTCTATTTTTAGTTTTTTGAGGAACCTTGGTACAGTTTTCTATAGTGACTGTACTAATTTACATTCCCACCACCAGTGTACCAGGGTTCCCCTTTCTTCACATTCTCGCCAGCATCTGTTGTTTCCTTTCTTTTTGGTAAAAGTCATTTTAACTAGGGTGAAATGATATCTCATTGTGGTTTTAATTTGTATTTCTCTAATGATTAGTAGTGCTGAGCATTTAAAAATAATTTTTTTATTATTATAGATTTAGGAGTTACACGTGAGGGTTTGTTACATGAATATATTGCATAGGTGTGGGGTTTGGGCTTCCAGCCTATGAACCTTTTTTCATATACTTGTTGACCATTTGCATATCTTCTCCTGAGAAATGTCTATCCAGATCTTTTGCCTATTTTTAATTGGTTTATAACTATTATTGTTGCTACTGAGTTGTTTGAATTCCTTATATACTCTGATGATTAATCCCATCAATGGCTAGTTTGCAAATATTTTCTACCATTCTGTGGGTTGTCTCTTAACTTTGTTAATTGTTTCCTTTGCTGTGCAGAAATTTTTTCAACATAATCTAATTTGAAAAAATGCTCTCTATTCTGGTCCATTACTCTATTTGTTATTTTATTTTTTATTTGTCAGCAC
Organism: Tarsius wallacei; assembly: GCA_963574415.1. Lineage (NCBI taxonomy): Eukaryota > Metazoa > Chordata > Mammalia > Primates > Tarsiidae > Tarsius > Tarsius wallacei. The sequence goes on along the minus strand of CAUYQG010116563.1, from coordinate 32,080 downwards.
TGTGCTGATTTGGTTACTATAGCTTTGTAGTATATTTTGAAGTCAGGTAATGTGATGCCTCCAGCATTGTTCTTTTCATACAGGATTGCTTTGGCTATTTGGGTCTTTTGTGGTTCCATGTACATTTTAGGATTTTTTTACCCCTATCTCTATGATGAATGTCTTTGGTATTTTTATAGAGATTGCATTGAATTTGTACATTGCTTTGGGTAGTATTGTCATTTTAACAGTATTAATTCTTCCAATCCATGAGCATGAAATATCTTTCCTTCCCTTTTTTTGTGGAACTATATTCTTCAATTTATTTCACCAGTGTTTTATAGTTTTCCTGGAATAGAACTTTTGTTTCTTTGATTACATTGATTCCTAGGTGTTTTATATTTTTGTAGCTATTGTAAATGGGATTTCTTTCTTTTTCATATTGTTCTCTGTTGATGTATATAAATGCACTGATTTTTGTTGATTTTGTATCCTGCAATGTTATTGAATTTGTTTATCAGTTCTAACAGTTTTTTGGTGGCATCTTAAGGTTTTTCTAAGTATAAGATCATGTTGTCTGTGAAGAAGTCTAGTTTGACTTCTTCCTTTCCAATTTGGATTCCCTTTATTTCTTTCCATTGCCTAATTGCTCTGGCCGAGAAGTCCAGAATTATGTTGAATAGAAGTAGTGAAAGTGGACATCCTTGTCTTGTTCCAGATCTCAGGGGAAAGGCTTTCAACTTTTCCCCATGCAGTATCATAATATCATGGCCTGTACTATTTTGAGGTATATTCCTTTTAATACCCAGTTTGTCAAAGATTTTTATCCTGACGAGATGTTGAATTTTATTAAATGCTTTGTCAGCATCTATTGAGATGATCATATGGATTTTGTTCTAGTTTCTGTTAATGTGAAATAACCACATTTATTGATTTGTTTATGTTGAATCATCCTTATATCCCTGGGATGAATCCCACTTGATCATGGGGGATGATCTTTTTAATGTGTTGCTGAGTTCAGTTTGCTAGTATTTTGTTGAGGATTTTTGCATCTATGTTCATCAGTGATATTGACCTGTAATTTTCTTTATTCATTGTGTCCTTATTGAGTAATGCTGGTTTCATAGAATTAATTCTTCCAGTCCATGAGCATGGAATATCTCTCCTTTTTTTGTGTGTGTGGAAAAAATATTCTTCAATTTCTTTCACTAGAGTTTTGTAGTTTTTCTGGAATAGAACTATTCTATTGTATATTGGAAGTATTCCCTCTTATTTTTTATTTTTTGTTTTTTGAGTTGAAGTCTCACTCTGTGGCCCAGACTGGAGTGCAGTGGCACGCTCCTGGCCACTGCAGCCTCGACCTGCGGGGCTCCCGTGATCCTTCCGCCTCAGCCTTCCAAGTAGCTGAAACTACAGGCGCGCGCTACCATGCCCGGCTAATTTTTTGATTTATTGTAGAGATGAAGTGTCGCCAAGTTGCCCAGGTGGGTCTCGAACCCATGGGCTCAGGCAATCCACTCACCTCGGCCTCCCAAAGCGCAGGATTACAGGCTGAGCCACCGAGCCCGGCCCCTCTTATTTTTTTTTGAAGAGGTTAAGTAGAATTGGTATTAGTTCTTTAAACATTTGATAGGATTCAGCAGTGAAGCCATCATGTCCTGAGTTTTTCTTTGATGGGAGTTTTTTAAATTATAGCTTTGATCTTGTTGCTAGTTGTTGGTTTGTTGAGGTTTTCTATTTCTCCATGGTTCAGTCTTGGTAGGTTGTATGTGTCCAAGAATGTATCCATTACTTCTAGGTTTTTCAGTCTGTTGATGTACAATTGTTTATAATAGTCTCTAGTGATTCTTTGTGTTTCTGTGGTCTTGGTTGTTATGAAGATGATTTTGATTCCCAGGGTGAATCAAACTATAATTGGAGAGATAAAAAAATTGAATCAGTTAGAGAACAACATAAGAAAAAGTCAGTCCAAGATGTTATGCTTCTACTATCCACAAGGACCCTTTGTGGTTCCTGGAATGCAGCAACGAACCAGACAGGGGGCCAGGCTCTAAAGATCTTTCATTGCAGAGAGGGTTGATACTCCAGAAACACAAAACAGTGACATTGGTAAGAAAATTTCATTTACAGAGACGTCCTTAGAGAAAGACAGACTAGGGTAATACGGTAGAGGATGACTGAACAAGTAGGGCTGAAGAGGTACTCTCTGTGGAGGTGACATTTGAGTTGGGGTCTGAACAGTGAGGATGGACCCATGTGAGGTTCTGGGGAAAGAGCATTCTAAACAAGAGGAACAAGCCAGGCTTGGTGGCTCAGCCTGTAATCTTGTGCCTTGGGAGGCTGAGGTGAGTGGATTGCCTGAGCCCGCGGGTTCGAGACCCGCCTGGGCAACTTGGTGAGACCTCATCTCTACAATAAATCAAAAAATTAGCTGGGCATGGTGGCGTGCGCCTGTAGTTCCAGCTGCTTGAAAGGCTGAGGTGGAAGGATCACCGGAGCCCAGCAGGTCGAGGCTGCGGTGGCCGGGAGCGGCCACTGCACTCCAGTCTGGGCGACAGAGTGAGACTCCAACTCACAAAAAAAAACCAAACCAAAAAAAACCCAAGAGGAACAACTGGTGTCAAGGCTCCAGAGTGCTCCAGGCATGTCTGAGAGTGGTGGATACCTAAAGATAAAGAACAAGTGGGAGAATGTAGGGAAATGAGGTCCAGGAAACATGAGAAGTCAAAATAGAGGGGAACTTGTGGGATTTTGGATTTATATTTTGTTTGCAATGGAAAGGTATGGAAGGCTTCAGGAAGGGGAGGAAAAGGTTATGATTTAAGCTCTAGAAAGATTCTCTTGCTTCCATGTGAAGGATGGGATAAATAGAACAAGAATTAAATCTGGCAGTGTAGTTGAAAGACTGTTGTAGTCACCTAGGTAAGAGATGGTAGTGGCTGGAACCAGAATTTGAGCAGCAGAGGTGACAAGAAGTGGTTATGCTGACAATGTGGTCTGGAGATAGAGCTGATAGGATCAATTGGTGAACAAGATTGTGGGTTTTCCTCCTGCCATTTACTGAGAAGGAAAGAACTGTGGGGAGCAGGCGAGGGAGAGGTCATGGAACAATTCTGTTTAGGCAAAAAAAAAAGTTTGAGATACCTTTTTAGACATCTATATCACTCAGAGTTCAGCAAGAGAGGTAGAACCACTACAATACTCTCTCTCTCTCTCTCTCTCTCTCTCTCTTTCTCTTTCTTCTGCAGAATCTAGGGCCCTTAGTCCTGGAGCTAAACACACCACAATTTACTCAGGATTCAGAGACAAGGAAGGTACAGGGGAAGGTGGTGAAGGTACAGGCCCAGCTCCTGCTTCATACCAATGAAGTGAACAACAGATCAGCAATGATATCTGTGAACTACAGAATGGTTGCTGCTTTCCTTCCACCCTCTAAAATCTCCCAGAAATCACCTTTGTAGGCCAGCCTAGATGAAAATATACAGATGGTCCCTGATTGCAATTTTTCTTTTTACTTTATAATGGTACAAAAGCAATATGAGGGAGGGACCCCTCAAAAAACACAATTATTTTTTGGAGGGTGGGCCCTTTGCAGTACACACTTCTCCTTCCTATTCTAGGAACCCATTGGCATCAGTGTACCAGCTAGTGTTGTTGTCAGAGGCTGTGTTCAGCTTTGCTGAATTTTTTGCCTGTTTCATGGTGGGATTTACGAATGCACCCAACCACCTACCCTCTGTGTTCAGCAGTTTTTGAACCAAAGTGGCATGACCCTGGTGCCCCCCCCAGTCTCACTCTGATCAACTTTTTTTTTTGTTTCCCTCGATGAAAAAGTCCTCAAAGGGAAACTTTTTCCCAATATGGAAGAAGTGAAACAAAAATGGCAGAAGCATTACAAGGCATCAAAATTGACAAATTCAAAACTGTTTTGAGCAGTGGAAAAAGCAGTTCAGTAGGTGTATTGTATCAAACAGAGAATACTTTGAAGGCAACTGAAGTCTAAACAGGTAAGAATAAATACAGGTTTTAAAATAAATAAATTCCATTTTCTGGGGGGCCCCGCATTGTATGTATTCAGTAGAAACTATACTTTTGGTACCCATATGCCATGGTTCATAAAATCATGGACCTGTGTAAGATTTCTAAGGAAAGAATGTGGACAGAGAATGAAAAGAACAAAAGACAGAGATCTGAGGTACTTCAACATTTAGAGGTTTACTAAGGATGACTGAATCAGTAAAGAAGAATAAAAAAAAAAAAGAAAGCCAGTGAGGTATGGGAAAAACTAGGCAAGTGTGTGTTACAGATGTCTAGAAACAAAAGGAGGAAAAAGTGGTCAACCACATCAAATACCTCTAAAAACTCAAGTAGGATAAAGACTGTGGTACAAAGGTAACATCCAAGTGCCACTTAGGATGTCATTTATGTATAAATTCAGTACTGATAAAAGGGATCTTGGGTGATCACGAGTGGGAAGGCTCAATCTGAATTGATTCCAGAGTTACTGAGGAAGACCTCAGAAATGAGTAGATGCTTGAGAAGGGCCATAACGGTCAGATGAAACTGGATTGTCTGTGAGGAGCAGGATCTGAAGGGACTTGTTCATCTCTAAACACTGTCAAAAGCCGCTTAAAAGCCATAACTTCCCACCTGTTTTCCAACTATTCACAAAGAGACCTCTCAGTCTCCTATGCAGAGCTAAGCACAGCCCATGTAGCTGTAGTTGGCCTGAAATTCTTGCTTTTTGTGTTAAAAGTGCTGGCCACTATTTTCAGGCGGACACACCCTTTTGCAAATGAGTAGAGATGCCACTGCATCTCCTGATGCATTCTCTCTTATTTGCTGTTGGCAAAGGAACGTGTTGGAACCCAGACAGTAAGTCAAAGGGTCTGCTGAGAGAATGCCTTTCGTTCTCTGTCTGTGGGAGAATCTTGATATCGGGCTCAAGAGCAGGCAGAAGCAAGATTAAAAGATTAAAAAAAAAACAACTTTTAGTTTATTTAGCTTACAAGTCATCCAGAAATCTCCCAGGGAGCTTTTCAAACAAAAGGAACCCTCGCTTATAAATGGGAAACACGACTAATCTTGAGAGAAGTCATTTCTGCGTAACTGAAGACTGTACGAGGCAGAAGGAGGTGAACCCAACCTCCCTTATCATAAGTATGTCACTTGGATGCATTTTAACAAATAAATTTAGTACACTTAAATTCTGTTTAAAAACACTGGTTTTTGAAGGATTTACGGAATGGGGTATTTTCAAGATTGGTGGCCAAATGGGTTGTTCAGTTTTACATCATGTCTGTGCTTTCTTATCCTTGCAGAATTGCTGAAGGAGAGGTTTCTTCGTGATCACTGCCACTTAAAGCACGGTAACATTGTGACTTCTGTGGACCCATGACACCTTGCCTCTGTAGACCCTACTCTTCATAAAAACAAAAACAAAAACAAAAAATTAAGAATTCTATTTTACAACCACATTGGTAAAAAGAGAAATATCAGGATCATCTGTTAGAACATTTTCTGTCAACTAAATTTTTTCTTTCTTCTGAAAAGAAAGGAAAACATGTTTGTGGGCCCTTGTGTTAGTTTCCTATTGCTGGTGTACCAAATGACCATATACTTGGCAGCTTCAAACAACATACATTTATGATCACATAGTTCTGGAGATCAGAAGTCCAAACTCAGTCTCACTGGGCCAAAGTCAACGTGTCGGCAGGTCTGGTTCCTTCTGAAGGTGCAAAGAGAGAATGTTTCTGCCATTTTGAATTTCTAGAGGGGGCTCACATTCCTTTGCTTGTGGCTCCTTCTTCAAACGCCAAAGCCAAGTTAACATCCTAAATCTCTCTCCTGCTCTCTGAACTGTGCTTCTGTTGTCACGTCTTCTCCGATTCCCTCCTGCCTCTCTCTTATAAAGACCCTTGCCATTATTTTTGGCCCACCCAGATAATCCAGGATAATCTCCCCAGCAAAGTCCCTTTTGCTATGTAATGTCCACAGTTCCTGGGAATTAGAAGGGAGACATTTTTTGGTGGGGGATTGAAAAGCATTATTCAAGCAACCACAATCCCTAACAGTATCCTGGCGCTTAAGCGCTGTGCCTACTATGACTAAGGAACAAGATGGTCCTGACTCAAATTGCCAGGATGTTCAACGCACTGCTTCCTTCACTGAGAAAGTCTGACTGTGAAAAACAACAACAACAACAAACCGCTTGGTGACACAGTGTATTTACGTTCTGGTACTAGCTTCTTAGCTTCTAGAAGACTAGTAACAAACAGTTAGTAGACTGACAACTGCAATACCTCTGTCTTCAATAGCTAAAGGACTCTTTCTGTGATTTTAATTGCTCTCTTTTTTTTTTTTACATCGGTTTGGGCTATTCTCGAGTCCCCCGGTGAACATGCTTCATCTCCTCCAAAGCATCCTGTCTTGGTGGCAATTCAGAATCTTGAGGAGCGGGTCTGATCTCTGGCCAGTGCTGGACACTCAGCAGGGGTTCTAAAGAGATGAATTCTTGGTGAATGGTGGGGTGGTGGATTCATTCAGATGAAATGGATTTGAAAATTAAGTGACTCTGGGCCAAGTACATTGACTGTAAGTTGGTCCCCAAGAGTCTTTAGAGAGAAACAGATGCAAGCTCTGGGGAAATGCCTTAGAAGTCAAGTGCCATGGAGGGGGCAAACTTCTTAGGGGTGCTCCACATGGTGGTGCCCCTACAAGGATGCTTGCAGCTGCCTTGCCTCTGGGCTCCCTCTCCACATGCGGATGGGAGGCTCCCCAGATTCCAAGGCGAGAGGAGGTGGCGGACTGGGATGTGGTGGCGAGCGAGAGAAGAGGCGGAGGCGGTGGCGGCGGCGGCCTAACGAACACGCAATTTTCTTCTCACTTCACGCGCGCGTCTCCATCTGACATGGCAGGTGTGCTGAGGAGGAATGGTGTGTGAATCGATTTGGAGACGATCAGTGACACTGCGGCGAGCCGGGCCGCGCCCCGAGCCATTGATCGCCTCCAAATCAATTTGCACACCGCTCCCTCTTAGGTCACCTGCCATTTCAGACAGGGAAGGGAACAGTGAAGTGAGAAGGAAATTACGCCTGGTAGTCTGGGGACCCTCTCTCCGGAACGTGGGGTCAGCCTCCAGCTGCCCTCCCATCAGCAGCCTTCGGAGGGGACAGTGCTCCCCAGCCCAGAACCCACTGTCTTGCTCATCCACCCCCCAACCCCCACCCCCGCCCTGGAGGGAGGGGAAGCCCAAGGCTGGAGCAAAACGGGGCCACTCTGAAAATCTATCAGCCTTGAGCTCACCTCTGGGGTTTGGGCTGCCACAGTCATATCCTAAGAGCTATTTCAGAAAACCCAAATTGCCAACAGTAATAATCTCTCTGCCGCGGGACTGGTTTTCATTTGTGCCTCTCAATGCACTTCACAATTAATTCTCACCAACCTCTGCCTCCCACGAGCCAGGAGCCCAAGGGGAGCCCAAGACAAGGCTTGGAAACTATGTGGATGCCCCACGGAGAGTGCAAAGGGCTTCCCCACAGGAAGACACATGCAGAGGCCAAAGTGTTCCTCAAGGAGCCAGTGATATCAGTCTTCTCTTTTGAGGGAAGAGAAGGGAAGTTGATATGGGGGGTGGTTAAGGAACTGGAGGGTGTCTCTGGCTCCTGATATGGCCAATAAGCCTCAGGGAAGGCATCTAATCACCTACCAAGGTCAAAGACCTGACCAAGTGACTGCCAAGGTCACTGTCCACTCAAACATTGTGCTGTGAACATGCTCTCTTTTCTGGAGTTATGGAGAGAGTTGGATTCACTGCCATCCTCCTTAGGTTACAGAGATCCCAATAAAACAAAATGGAAGGTGATTTCCTGCCTGAAGGCGCTCAGCATAGCAAGGGACACCAAGTGGACGCTGCATCAGAATTCACTGCACATTGACTCGGTCCCCTTTCCCAAATGGGTGGTTTAGATTACAAGTGCATTCTGGTTGACTGGGCAGGTTTCCCAGGAAGTAGGCTCCTTATTGTTATGAGTTCCTTTTGTCTCCCCCATCAGAAGCAGGTCCAAGAGAGAACTCATGGCAGGAGAAGAGAACATGGAAGCATGCACCTACCCTGAATTTTAAAGAGAAAATAGGAAAACCAGCGAACCCACCTCATGCCTCATGCAAGTCTCACATACACCTGCACTGCCTTCCCTACTGCCAAGGAAATGCTGGTCATTGTTTCGCTGCCCTGCAAGCCTCTCCTGTCTATGCTCTAGAGATTCATCTGAAATCTAGCATAGGGATTGCAATTTTGGATGTTTACGGTTTGTAAGTGGTCCCCGTAGTGTTAGTCTTGTGTCTGGAGAATGGCAAAACAAAAACAAAAACAAAAATAAAAAAACCCCAGTAGAGTTTTTGACTCCAGAAACTCTGGCTCACCTGCTCTCCAAATTAGACCCTCTGCTCCAGCAGGTGGGTAAACCAGGATTGTGGAATGCTCACTGCACAGATCCAGTCATACACACACACCACTCCTTCCCAGCCCTGCCGAATTCTCTCTCCCTGGGTGAAGCTTTCCCGACCTAGTGTTCTCCTTGCTCTTAGGACTCTAGCTGTTCCCATTTAGCATGCAGGTGAAATCTTCTTTGTGATCAGGAGAGATTCTTGCAGCCCTCAGGAGGCCCTGCTGCTCACACTCCTTCCAGCCCAGCCTCAGGAGTGCCAATCTTCCTGTCTCATCATCATCTGTGACTCTACAGGACACTTTCAGGACAAATAAATAGCAAGTTTGGGATTCAGTTCGATACAGTGCCAGGCTCTCTGCCAGACACCGAGGGGTCACCAAGAGGATGACGGTGTGGTCCCTGCCTGGAGGAGCGCCCTGGCCCAGTGCTTCCTCCTTGGCTCCTTGACCAGAGTGAAGGCTGCCGGGGCCATGTACAACTAGGCCCATCTTACAGGGCCCAATTCTGCAGATATGTCATAGAATCAAGGCTCTGGAGATTGGGATAGCTTATGTATAACCAATTCTAACTTGGTAAGTGAACACCAGGTTAAATTTGTTGGGATGCTTTGGACTCATGCCAGAGGGCAGAGTTGGGTGTTTAGGAGAGAAGGTTGGGTTGGAAGGAGATGCAAAGTCATTTCTGAGAGCTTCAACTTGACTCCTGGCTTCAGATGATGAATGCTCCTTTTCTTCTATTTCCCCTGGTGAGCGTTTTCTGAGGCAAAGATAGTAAGGGGTGTTTACTCCATGAAAAAAGGAGCTTGGTCAACAAAGTGACGACAACAAACACACCTCCATCCTCTCTGAGACTGTAAGAGCCTCACTTGCTGCACAGGGTCATTCAAGCTAACAAAACAAAACAAACAAACAAAAATCCTCTACTTGACCAAGCATCATTTGAAATATAGTTCCATTCTGTTTCTGAGACTTGTCAGGTTATCTGTGTGCTCAGGGTCCCCAGGGGTCAGGAACCTGGCATATTTGTTTACTTATCTTTGGCTGCAGTAGCATCATTTACACACGGTATATATCACAGACACATTGTATTAAATATATCTTTTAATTATTGAATGGGTCAGTTTTGAGCAGGTAATATGCGCACATGGTACAAAAGTCAAAAGACTGGCGTCCCCTCCTACCCTTGTGTGCAAGACACACCTCAGGTCACCAGGGCAAGTATTACAACCACTTTCTTTTGTGACTTTCCAGAACGATCCCACGCATATGCAAGCAAGTACATCATCACTCAGTATTCTTGATCATGGTCACATGGATATTTTTATTCGTCAGACATGGACAGGTCTGTCCACTTCCTTCTACTTTTTCTGCAGGCGTCGACTCCGTTGCCTTTATCAGAAGTGGTTATATGTGCACATAACACGTAGTATGCATACTAGAAGGCACCATGACAATAAAAGCCAACGCCGCCGCGATGACACCAACGTCCCCGCGAAGATTTGAGCCCGGCTCGGCGGCGGTTCCGGCGCCGCGCCGCGCCTCCGGGGGCGCAGTGTCCAGCTCGGGCCGCACGATGGCGCCCGCTTCCTGCGGACCCGGCCCTCGGCGGCGGCGCAGACAAAGGCGGGCGCGGGGCCGCCCCCGCGGGGCGGAGGAGGCGGCGGGCGCCCCGGGTGGCCGCGGCCGCCCCTGCGCGCCGAGCCGGGCAGCTGCCGCCGGGGCCTTTGTCCTGCGCTGCCCGCCCTTGCGCTAAAGGACAAGGCGAGAGGACGCCGGGCGCGGGGGGCGCCAGCCCGGCATCCCCCGACTCGCGTCCCCGCTCGCACACCCCAAAGCCTGGCCCGCAAGGACAAGAGGCTGCCCGCGGCCGGGTGGGACCGGCCCCACGCCCCTGCCCGGGAAGCGTTCCTCTGCTTCCGCTTCTTAGTAAAGAATTTGCCCCAGAATCCCGCACCGTGAGGGTTTCTCCACCACTGTCCTGACCCCCCAGTCGAAAGGCTGTAGGGCCCGGGTGTCCCGTGTGCAGAGGAGACCTTGGCATTTAGGTTGTCTGGAAACCAGCGAGCATCTGGGCCCGACTCTCCCAAGCACGTCTTCGCAGGGATCCAGGAAAACTTCTCCCCTCTCCTGTCCTCACACTCTCTAGTCCTGCCGTCCAATAGAACTCTCTGGCATGACAGAGATGTTCTGTGTCTTCTCTGTCCAATATGGTGGTCACTGGGCACATGTGACTACCGAGTGCTTGAAATGTGGCCAAAGAGCTGAATTTTTCAGTGTTTCTAATCTGAATAAACTTGACTTTCAGTAGCCATAGGTAGTGGCTATTGTATTAGACCCCTATAGGTTTTCTGTTTTTTGTTTGTTTCTTTTTGTTTTTTTGAGTCGGAGTCCCACTCTGTCACCCAGGCTGGAGTGCAGTGGCACCTTCACCAACACCGCAGCCTCCACCTTCTGGGCTCAGGTGATCTTTCTGCCTCAGTTGTCCAAGTAGCTGGAACCATAGGCACACACCACCACGCTAGGCCAACTTTTTTTGTTTACTGTAGAGATGAGGTCTTGCCAAGTTGGCAAGACTGGACTCCAATGCTTGGGCTCAGGCAATCCTCTCGCCTCTGCCTCCCAAATGCTGGGATTACAGATTTGAGCCATCGTGCCCTCCCCAGTGTATCACATCTTAATAAACTTGACTTTCTGTAGCCACATGTGGCTAGTAGGAAGGGGCTCTTGCATTGGACCCCGCAAATTTAAGGGCTCAAGTTGATCTCAGCAGTTGAATATGTAGTTATGTTGTTAACAGTACCATTTTATAAAGAGTCCCATAAAGCATGGGTCATGTGCCTATCACACCTGAAGAAATGTCTGGAAGTGGCTGGGTAGGGGGACTGGAGTCAGCTGAGTTGATTTAGGCTGTTTGGCTGAGGAGTAGGGAATGCCCTGTGCAGGGGGTAAGGCAGCATGGGAAAGAGGGTGAAGGGGAAATAGGTCCTTATTATGTCTTGCTAGTCTTGCAACTAGGACTGCCTGATGTTTGCTCTATCTTTAGAGAAGAGTTTGGGTCATAATCACCATCATCTATGAAGTGGCTAAGTATACACATCCCACATGCTGGGTTCTTAGGACAAGATAATCAGACCCAGGAACAAACTTGACAGAACTTGGGCTCTTCTGTGGTCCTGTGTGCTTTGAGGAGGCCAGGAGGCGGGCTTGTGTCTGCTTCAGCTTGACAGTCCAGACTGGGGTTATGTCGCTGCTGTTTTCCCCGGGCATGTGGTAAACATTAGACAAAGACAGAATCATTGTGTGTTACGGGGGCGTGTCTCTGTGGGATGCAAGACAGTCCTGGGTAGGGAAACTCAGGGATTTAAAGTGTTTTTTTCACGGGTCGGAATGTCTTGGGTGGCGTGCCAACTTTTTCCTCTTCAGCAGGGCAGAAAGTTGGGCACAACATTCACAAACTTCCCGCAGCAGCATTCCCAGGGTTCTTGTCCCTCAAGATTGCCTAATCACCTGTCTCCCCCAAGAGTGTAAACCAGTCAACGGCTTCTGTTTATTTTTATTGAAAGTAGACAGCCGGGCTCGGTGGCTCAGCCTGTAATCCCGCAAGCGAGACCTCATCTCTACAATAAATCAAAAAATTAGCCGGGCGTGGTAGCGCGCGCCTGTAGTTCCAGCTACTTGGAAGGCTGAGGCGGAAGGATCGCCAGAGCCCAGCAGGTCGAGGCTATGGTGGCCGGGAGTGGCCACTGCACTCCAGTCTGGGTGACAGAGTGAGACTCCAACTAAAAAAAAAAAAAAAAAAAGAAAGTAGACATGTTCACTTCTGTAGTTTTTCTAGTTCGGTGTATCGAATGTTTCCAATAAGCAATCCAATTATATGACTGTTTTTCTAAAATCTGAGGTGGATGCTGCATTTTGATCTTCCAGATAATGTGTGCATGTGCATGTGTGGTGGTAGAGGTAAATGGTAGGAAAGGGGCAAAGATAGACCAAGAAATCTCGTATTATCCTTGCAGATTCAGTGTACCCTTTTACCTTTCCTAAAGCATCTGGAAGGAGACTGTGAACACTGATATCTTGTTTGTGCAAAAGCTGACTGCGGTGTCCTGGCAGGGCTGCTTTTCCGAAGTAGGCATTCAACAAACGTTTGGTGAATTTTAAGAGAAAATGGGCCCTGATGCCATATCCAAGCTATCCTTGCGGGCTGTCCACCCGCACCCCCCCCCCAACCCCTGAGATGTTCCTGACCACAAATAAAGAACAAGGGGAAAAATAGTTAAGCACACCTAGAGCTCCGTCCAAACAAAAGAGGAAAGAGACTAAACAAACCCAAGGTTTTCTATTTCTCCCTGAGCCGAGTAATCCCTTTGATTACATCTAATACCTGCCAAAACCCAGATGGTGTGCCCACCCATCTCCCGTGTGATAATGCCACATTGTGAAATCTACCCATTAATATTAATTGTCAGCTAGAGAATCTGTCTGAACTACTAAAGCTTGAGATTGCCTTGAGAAAGCAGGCCCTGCTTTAGCAGGGATTTTAAGATAATTCTCATTCTTTCATTCTGTATCTCACATATGTAGAATGTTAAATAATAGCCCGAGAATGCTTTTCTAATTTCGGCACATGCCTGTCTCTCGCAATCCAGGTCTTAAACCACTGTTCATTTGGGGTCTACACCTGCTGACCAAAATATTACCTTAAACTGCTGTGGGCTTGTCAGCGATGGGTAAGCACACACTGTTCGCCATATAGAGAGAATTTTAACTCCCTGGGAGCTGTTTGAATTGAATGTGCCCTAGCATGCGACGCTCAACTATTTCCTTTTTATTTTTCTCCCTCTCAGTAATTGACTTGGTAATCCTTGAAAAGTATGACAGAATCTCAGTTTTTTTCAATTATTGTGTGGGCCTTGGTGAGGTAGAAAGGCAAGGCAGAGGAGAAGGCCCTTGAGGTCCAGGCAAAGAGTCGCAGGGCCTCACCAAGAAACCTTCGGGGGGCTGTTCCTGGTTGACCAGCCAGGCGGTGATGTTGAATTCGGGTCGTGATCATAATCATGCGCAGGTTGGCTCCAAAATCTGATCCGTGCTTGATGATCTTCCTATGGAAATGTCTCAGCATTGCAGTTTCTGTTGCATTCACAGAACTTTTTTTTCCCTAAACCACAAAATTTTAGAATCCATTTATGCCTGAAATAGATATGAAAATTTAGTAGGTGTGAGATTGAGTTTTTCCTCCGGAGTCTCCCCCCTTTATTCTCATGGGTTATGCTGCAATTGCCTTTTGACAGTTGCTCTTATAGCCAACACCTAAACTTTATGAGTAAATGCAAAATCCAGCCCACACACTGTCTTTTTGTTTTTGCCAGGAGCATACAGGGCTGGTGAAATGAATTAATTCAATATTCTCTGTTCCTTGTTCAAGAAAGTGGCTCGCCATCATCTTGAGCTTGATGTCCGGCGGTGGCCAGAGCTGCAGCCATATTGGTAAGCGGCTGACTAGGGCAGAGGAGGAACACTGCACAGATGAAAACTGGAAACATTCTGTTCTTTCGGGTACATAAATGAATGTTTACTTCAAAGACCTGACAGTTCTTTTATTAGCAAATATTAATTTCAACTGAAAAAAAACAGAAGACCTTCCTGGTGCAGCGTGTTTAAATAGACATTGAGATAATTTTAAAAACACCTATTGGTATGTAAAGCAACTTTCCTCATGAAAAGGAGTGACTGCACAAGTGGCAGAAGCCAGTTAGTACAGCTAAATATTTTGATTATTTAATTTATTGCCATTATTTTACAAAATGTAAAAAAAAAAAGCCATTGAATTGCAATTTTGTTCCCATTCCTGCACAACTTTGCAATTCTATTTTCTATGAATGCTGCCTTTGGAAAGAGATGAGGGATGAGACAGCGAGAGAGAGAAATGGGTCCTCTTGACTAGTTAGGTTTTAGTTCCTATAGGGCTGGCACAAGAGAGTCAAGGCCCTCCGTTTGAGGAGACGACCTCGGTGGGTGTCCTCAGGAGGAGCTGTTCAATGGCAGCGCACCTCCACCCCTGTCCTGCCTGTGGGCATTTTGGAAATTGTTTCTCTGCCTCCTTCAGTGGCCAGCATCCTAAGGAAGACATGTTTACTGGGTGAGGCTGCCTCCCTCCATCCTGTCCTTCTCTCTCACTTGAAAGTTGCCTTTTAAAGCTAAAGATGGGATCAGGTTGTTATAAAGGCACTCAAAAGGCAGAAATTAGTGCCTTTAAACTGAAGGTGAATCACAAGCCCTATTTCTGCCTCCCTCCGGGGCTTCTGTTCAACCATTGAAAAGACCAAAATTAACTATAGACACATCCATTCTTTGCATAAATAAGAGTGGGAGAGGTACCAAATCATTTTGTAAAACAGAAATCCTCTCAGAGAGTTTATGTTTCATGTATATGCTTTGTTTTTTTTTTTTTTAAGTCAGATTCTCACTCTGTCGCCCAGGCTGGAGTGCAGTGGCACGCTCACAGCCTCTGCAGCCTTGACCTGCTGGGCTCAGGCAATCCTTCTGCCTCAGCCTTCCAAGTAGCTGGAACTACAGGTGTGCACCACCACGCCTGGCTAATTTATTTTATTTATTTATTTACTGTAGAGACAAGGTCTCACCATGTTGCCCAGGCTGGTCTCTAACCCCTGGACTCAGGTAACCATCTCACCTCCACCTGTCAAAGTGCTGGGATTAGAGGCGTGAGCCACTGTGCCCGGCTGCGTACTTTTAAATGACCAAGTCAGGTGATTATGGTGTTTGAGAGAATTTACTTGCAGGATCAGACCCTAACATTCCAAACTTAGCTCTGAGCAACTTTTTATGACTGGTTTAGAGACCTTTGAAAAATACACTTAATCATAACAAGGCAGCATTCGGCAAACATGCTAGTAGGGTGATGTTCACCTTACCCCATTCTTATCAGTCAGAAGAAAAACAACAAAAAGTATTAAAGAGCAAATAAGCCAAAATCAATGTGAAAAGAAATGAAAGCATGTTTAGTTGAAAAAGAGAATATATGTGTAAATACAGTAAAAATTATGAAGTATCACCACACATAAGGAAATATTCCTAGTATCATAATGATCTCTAAGCCCTAAAATATAGCACAGCATGAGTGTAATTGTTTCCTAATCTGTGGGAGCTTTCTGAGGTTTCATGTATTTATGTATTTAAGTTGCAGGACAGTGATCCATTTCAAATTTCTGTGTAAACAAGAAGTTTACCTTCTAGAAGGTCTACCTTTCTTTTATTCTGTGCTGCCTCGAAGGAATCTCCAGAAACCTGCAACATTTCAAATGTTTCTCATGAGAGTTCTGGATGGAAAAGCCAAAATAGAACCCTTAGTAATTACTAAACATCAGTTTCGGGGAACAGCACATCTTCAGATGAGAAGACCAATTTGAAAAACAGTGTGGGATGTAATACAAGTGGCCTTATTTCTGAGTCTATGGGTATCATTTAAGTCCCCCTACCTCTGGGCAGTTTATCTGATTTCTCCTGTGGAGGTCACCTACCTTGGGTCTAGGCTAACTCCTGTCTGCACCCACCTGCTGCCCTGGACCCAGAGCCCAAGAAGCAAAAGTCAAGTGTCCTGGAGGCCTTAGGTTTTTTTTTTTTTTCCAAATTCATTTATCAAGTCCAGGAGCCTTTTGGAGGCCTTAGGTTTTTAAAACATTTGCCTATAGTGTCTGCTTAGTTTGGAACAGAATCCTCTGAGCTGACATCCTAGGGGTTCCAGGGTCTCCCCCACCTCTAGCACATAGCTGCTATGTTCTCATAAACACAAGTGAAATCTCTTTGGTGTCTAATCTGTAGTATCTGAAAACAAGTTTCCTTTTGCATAAATAAATTGGGGGGTAAAAACTTGGAAAACAACCTACTTCCTCCCAAATCAGAAAAACAATCAGACATGAAACAGACTGCTATATTCCATTGCCTAGGACCTTGAAATTTTTAATTGACTAACAGAAAGTTATTTAAAAATAATGGGCAGGGCAAAATAAATATGTAATTTGATAGTCTGTTAGCAATTCCTTTTACTTATTGCAAGCAGAACACTTTTTAATTTTCCCTTTGATTGTAAATAGAAATCTAGTTTATTAAGCAGAAACATAGATTATTAATAAATAAACCACTTGATGCCTGTAAAGCACTTTGAGGGTGAAAAGCCCCTACTAAATGGCAAATATTATTATTTTTATTGCAAGCTAACGGGAGAAAACTAAACTAATGAATGCTTACAGAGCTTGGAAGGAGTCATCACACTCAAATTGCCACATACTGTAAACTATTCAACTTGCTTCTTAGATAGAGATGATTTTACATTTTAAGTTGATATTTTTTAATTTTTGCCAAGGATGAAAAAGCAATGCTTATGGGCCTGTAATTTAAATAAGAATAACTCAAGGGTATACTCACTTTTTAGTTTAACTAGAAGTTGCCTAAAAGATAAAACATTTTTGAAAGTACAGCTAGCAAAAAGGAGAAAAATAAAAGACCAAGACTAATTTTCTGAATTAAATTTTCACCAAGTTATAGCTATTTATAAGTATCACTTCCCTTGAATACTGTCATATTCATATACCAATATACATTAAAATAATACCCTAAGCAGAGAAAGGGATGCCTGATGTTTCAGGCCTCAGGCAGAAAGTTTTTTTGTGCTATAGCTCTTTTTTTTTTTTTTGAGTTGGAGTCTCACTCTGTCGCCCAGACTGGAGTGCAGTGGCCGCTACCGGCCACCGCAGCCTCAACCTGCCGGGCTCCAGCGATCCTTCCGCCTCAGCCTTCCGAGTAGCTGGAATTACAGGTACGTGCTACCATGCCTGACTGTGCTATGTAGCTCTTTTGAATTTGACCTCGACACTGTGGTATATATGATATATAAGAGAAATTAAAGTCTTTACCTTCTGATATGTAAAGTAGAGAAGCATATAAAAAAAAATAAAGACATAATGGAATAATTAAGATTTAAGTCTTATTTTCCTAGCATTTTTCTAAAGTCAGGCCATAAGTTTTCAATTCTGATATCAGTTAAAGTGGACATACTGTACCTTTCTATGTATTATATAACATTTGCTGATATGCATGTGAATAAGTGTTTATATAATGGGGATCCACACTTTTTGCTCATTCCTATTGAGAGGAGATTTTATTTAAACCAAAACAAATAAATTAACAGAAAAATAGATCCCAGTTGTAAACATTTCAATAGAAATGACTTTGTTTAAATCTCACATAAACATATATTTTAGCTAAATCCTGTATGAGAAATTCGTGAGTTACTTGAGATTTTTCTGACTAAAAATGTCAATGCAGTCTTCATTCTCCAGAGAGCAAGGTTCTGATCTGGGCTCATAGCTGAGGTGTGCTGAGAGGAAAGCATTGAAAGACAATTGTTTGGTCTCCCCCACTCCCTAGCACACTCACATTCCAGGCGTTTAAAGTGACACCATTATGCTCCATGTCTAGGACTGGAAAACATAGTCTCCTCCTGGCTTGACAAGATTCAGCCTGCAGTGATTTTAGCAGCTAAGGTACAAGGTTTTTAAATTAGGGCCTTCAGAATATTAGCAGATCCATGTTAAAACAATGCTGGCAGCCCTTATGATGATACAGGGTAATTTTCTAATTAGCTGAAATGCAGCATGGTGTCCCATTTTTCATACTGTTATTTTCTATTGGGTAGAACTAGAAAAGTAAAACTAAAGCTATGAAGCCTCATAAAGTTCTATAAGTTGGTCTCTCCAGCCCTGTAAAGGTAGAATCTAATTTTAAAGGATTTTTAATTTACAAAGCTTACCTTTATGGCACCAGGAATGCCATACTAAAAACCAGCTCCCCATCCAGTTAGCAGATCACAATTGCTGCTCTTCGATCAAGTGATTATGGTTTATGTTTTAAATGTACAATGGCCTATATTAATCATCCTCATTTTCTTAATATCTATGTTTCAGCTCTTTTTTTAAATGAGAATTCAGCAAAGGACTATATATATAGTGGACACTGAAAAATGTGATTATATAGTTAGGCTTAGATAACTTCAAAGGTTTATCCTTAGAGGTAGAGAAGAGGCATTTCCTTCATGAATTTGAAACTTACCTTTTGGCAAATTAGGTCAAGGAAAGGGGTAAGGGTTAGAGGTAAAAACTTTTGGAATCCACACAGGGAAGGATGCATTAGGTTCTTAGCATAAGCTTTCAAATATAGACACATTCAAAGAACAGGCTTTATATATGAAGATTCCGAAAGTCAGCCATTCTGTGCATGTGAATAGAAATCACTGTCAGAAGCATCCTCTTCAATTATGAAGGAGAAAGCAGTGAATGTTTCATTCCCAGTAAGGTCCAAGTGCTTTATTTGCATATGGACCACTTCCTCTGCAGATTGGTGAATAGAAAAATAGGTTGAATGGCAGAGAACAACTTGCATCAACCCATTCTCTAAATTGCCTATAGATTTCATTTTTTTTTCAAAGAGCATATCACCTACCACTCCTACTGAAAAATCTCAAGTGGTTTTTCATTGGCTACAGAATCAGATCAAGACTGAAATGTGACATCCCAGGCCCAGCCCAAACTTGTCACAGCCTCCCTTTGTAGACATCATCCACTCTGTGCCTTAGCCACACTGGGCAACTCACAGCCCCCAAACTCACCCCGCCTGTTCACTGCCACTTGGTATTGGCACAGGTCAGTGTTTCCATTTGAGTGCTCTTCTGTCCGCTTCCCATCTAACAAAGCCCTTCCCGTTCCTCCTCAGTGGTGGAGCAGTGGAGAAAGCTCCTGTTTTGAGGTGTCTCTCTGACCTCTTCTCCATTGCCTGCTCTCCAGTCTGACTCGTATGGGAGTTCCTCCCCTGGACTCTGATCCACTCTGGGGAATGAACCTTTTCTTGTTGTTATTAACTTGTTTTTGGTCCCCTCAATATCTGACACAGGTTCCTGATGCTCAAAAGCACCCAGTAAGAGACTTGCCTATTTCACAGTATACACAGTACTTAGTATTCTATAAATTAGAGATATTGGTTATGAATAAAAAGCAAAACGAAGTAGCAGCTATCATATTCAAAGAACTATGCTTTGTGTAGAAAGAGAGTGGAAGCAGCTGAAGTTCAGGGCCGTCTGGAGGTATTTTTTGACCAGTTCTTCATTCACTTCTATCCCACTCCAACATGATGAAGCAACTTCCTCATCATTCCAAGTGCCTGAGCATTCACTCTGACTTTTACTTGAACTGAAACTGGACAGCAACAGTGGTGGGTATGAGAGCATGACATGATCTGGCCCACTCTTCCCTCCCTGAGTGCAGTCTGATCAATGCAGACATAGCATATGAAGTTTTGGCTTTTGATCATGGGGCTGATGTCGCACTACAAAAATATGGGGTGCTCCCCCAGCCCCAGGAGAATCAGACTTTAAAAAAAAAAAAAAAAAAAAAAAAGGACCAGGCTCGGTGGCTCAGCCTGTAATCCCAGCGCTTTGGGAGGCCGAGGTGAGTGGATTGCCTGAGCCTGCGGGTTCGAGACCCGCCTGGGCAACTTGGCGAGACCTCATCGCTACAATAAATCAAAAATTAGCCAGGCGTGGTAGTGCGTGCCTGTAGTTCTAGCTACTTGGAAGGCTGAGGCGGAGGGATCACTGGAGCCCAGCAGGTCGAGGCTGCAGTGACCGGGAGCGGCCACTGCACTCCAGTCTTGGTAGCAGAAGCAGAGTGAGACTCCAACTCAAAAAAAAAAAAAAAGAAAAGAAAAGAAAAGAAAAAGCCGGGTGTGGTGGCTCAAACCTGTAATCCCAGCACTTTTGGAGGCCGAGGCGAGAGGATTGCCTGAGTCCATGGATTTGAGACCAGTCTGGGCAACTCGGTGAGACCTCATCTCTACAGTAAATCAAAACATTAGCCAGGCGTGGTGGCACGTGCCTGTGTTCCCAACTATTTGAAAGGCTGAGGCAGAAGGATCTCCTGAGCCCAGTAGGTCGAGGCTGTGATGGTCATGAGCACTCCAGCCTGGGCGATAGAGTGAGACTATGACTCAAAAAAAAAAAAAAAGAAAAGAAAAAATACATCATAGTGTTCAGTAACTAACAGAATACTATGGATTTCTTTATTTTTAGGATGATTGAAAATCAACGTGTGTTATCTGTCATGTCCAAACCTGGCATATGACTTTAAGAGCATACATTTGACTCTTCATTGAATCTCCTATTAGACTCCTTGGCCTGATGGCTCCTGGCGCATCATTTTCATTGCTTGAATGCTAACAATTTGGTGTACCCTTGATAATTTGTCTTCTGCAGTTTCTTCTGTTAGTGAAATCCCTTGGGCCTTGGATGCCAGGCTATCAGCAACTGCTTTCAAAAGTCATGAATGTCAGATCAATTTACCTACTTTATTTCCCACAAAAGATAAGCTAAATTGTTTATTATACTTCTTTGAATCTATCTATGTATCCATTTGTGGGTTGAGCTTTTCCCTCCCTGTCTGGATTCATGAAGACTTTTTTCTTTTCTCCCTCTCTCCAGAGGATCCTCTGAGTGTTCTCAAAGGTCTCTGATATAGTTGACACCTAGGACTGTATTGAGGTTACTGCACAGTGCAGTCTACTTTATTATATCTACCCAGAAGCTTAGAGTCCTGATAGACAGAGCTAAACAGATTTGCACACTATACAGGAAAAACACTAGAACCTGAATCTTTTGATAGAACATATGCAAGTAATTAAGAAAAAAATAATTGCACGTTTGAGAAGGTGGACTCACCAAGCAGTTGTTGAACTATAAAAATGCATTAAGTGTAGTCGGTTTCTTTTTTTAATTATTCAGGAATGTTGTTTATGTTATCATGAAAAAAAAGAGGTGAGAAAATATATTCGGCAATTTTTGGTTTTCCCTCATTTGAGCAGATGGCGATTCGTAGTTCAAAATTTGTAACTCAAATTATTTCACATTTTTATTAATCAGTACAATATGTTTTTAAAACAACAAACTGCACTTAGAAATACCAGTGTAAGTTCCCCAATTCGCCTAGTTCCATCAGAGAGCAGTTTGAGAATTAGAGATTTTGTTAGCAATATTGGGAAACAGGGCATTCTAGTTCAGTATTTCAATAGTAATTATTTTTATTCCAGTGTTCGAAGTGTCTCCTGTGGGGGAGGGGGCAGTTGAAAATAGTACAGAAAATTGCATTAGGGAGCTGTAAAAAGCTGGGAGAATCTGTTACAAGATGTTTGCTTTCTTGGTAGAACAAAAAGTGCATTTTGTTAGAGACAAATATTTTTGTGATAAAAAAACATTTTATGTGAAGTGTAGATTGGACTTTTAATATAAAAAAGAAATGTTAAGCCATTTCTATTTTAGGAAGGTTTGGCGTTTTAGAATGAAAGCTGTTAGAACTGCATATATTGGAATGTTCTCACAACTGTTGTCGTCCTATGTTCCTCTCCAAACCTGTTAAATTACGCGAGTGTAGAAATAAGGGAGCTTTTTTTTATTATTATTAATTGACACTCATTTTTAGCTGGCATGTGCTGGCAGGTCTTTCCAGACAAACCTCAGGCTGTACAAGGCAGAGCTTCAATCTGAAAGTTTGAGAGTGTTCTAAATCTCTGTAACATGGAAGCTAGGAAGTGTAATATTAAAGTGATAAACATCTTATATTCAGTGTAATTCACAGTTTCTTTCATTCTTTTTACTATCTATAGATCTAAATCAAAACAAATTCCATAAAAGAGGGGGTTATTTTCAAGCACATTTTCCTTCAGAGAGCTCTTGAATATTTTATCATATCTATTTCTATACATATGCTATACATTTCTAGATTCCTGTTGAACAAAATCCAAGGTGATGATAAAACAACAACAACAACAAAAAAACATGAGACTATGACATTAGAATTCCTAGGAGATATAAAGTTAGCCCTTGTAAATGAAATAAACTTTGTTTTGGCAATTAAGGAATGCACAGGGATATTAAGTCAAAGAACAATATGTCTGAACTATTAAATTGTTTTTTTTTTTCCAGGAGGTTATTAAAAATGTATTTCAAATTACCAGAGTGGCAGTAAAAAATAAAAAATAATAACTTAAAAATGGTTACATTTTCCTTTGCTCTTGAGAAGGCGTATTGGATTTCACACAATGTGATTTCCAAGAAGAATATTTTCAAGCACCAAATACCCACTTCAGGACATGCCAGTGGGTCACCCGCCCTCCCCATTCCAAATAGTAAGAGCGTTTGAGCTGTCACTGCAACAAACTGTGAATGGGTGAGCACTTCAACTGTCATCTGGCAATTGAGGAATATGTGGATTTTCCAGGTGTCCCTCCAATTGTGCAGAACCCAGGGATTTAGACAAGCTCTTCACAAGGTCAAACAAAAACCAGAGCCAGATCACGGTACCGCCCAGGATCAAATGGGGCAGGAAATATAAGCTTATGGTGTGAGGAGGGACTCTTTGGTGTCTGAACGGCGTCTGTGTCCTCAAATGGTTAATTCCCCCAGGCTGTCATATTGCATAAACAGATCCCCCTTTAATAAAATTAATTAGGTTCTGAGCTTTATAGGGTGATGCCCACTGACCCTTTACATGCCTATTGTTCCCAGATCCAAGAGAAAGAAAAAAAGAGAGGCTGCCCAGTAGACAAGAGAGAGACTCAAGTTGAAAGATTAGAGATCTCAAGTAGGAGCTGGGAGGGAGTGAAGGAAGCCAGGGAGTGTTTGCTTCTGCACCGAACTGGGAAAAAAAAGCACCCCCAAAATAACAGCGCGGTGGTAGGGTTTTGTTAATTTCGCTTTTTTTGCACGCGCCACGAAATTCAGGCTGCGTTGAGCTCCTGAGAAATATCCAGAGTAATTGCAGATTGCGGAGACGCACAGCTTTGGTTCAAAAAAGACCCGAGGCATTGGGGCAGGGTTAGGTGGAGGGCACCGGAGGATCTGCAAAAGAAAAGCAGGAACCTGCAAACCCACGTAGATTCCCTCCACGTCCCTCCTTTTTCTTCTGGTTACCCACCCAGCGCTATCCAGGGCACTTCATGGCCCAAGTTGCTTCTGATAGTCTTTTAAGTTTGCTAAGGGAACTCCTCGAGGGTGGGAACCAGGGCTGGGGTAGGGAAAGGCGGAGTGAGGACCGTGGTCTTTTTCTTTTTTCTTTATCAGAAGGGGCTAGAGGTTCCTATCCTGGGGATTACACGAGCGCATCCTGGGCGCCTCTTGTCGCAGGGAATCTGAGGCACGACAGCAAATACTGCCTGATTTTGTTAGAAAAAATTTTTAAAGGGAAAGAAAAGAAAAAAAAATATGTCATCGTAGACCGGATGTTTCCAATTACAGGGGAGCCAGAGAATAGAAAGTGTGTGTATGTGTGTGTGTGTGGGGGGGGGGGGGGGGGCGCGAGGGAGAGGTTAGGGCAGGAGTTGGCGAGGGTGTAGTTTGGTTGGGGGGGGGAAGGGAAGGAACACGCAGGGCAAAATGCAAGAAATGAGGCTTCTGCGAGGAGAAGAGGAAAATAGGAAAATGAAGCAGAACTAGAAAAATGACAAAGTGTTGAGTGCTGATTTATTGCAGAAGCCTCTGGTCATTTCCATATATTGAAATGCGCCCAAGCGGCCAGTCAGTCAATTTCTTTTGAGCTGCTGCCGCCGCTGCCCACGGGCTGCCCACGTGACTCTCCCTCAGTCTCTTTACCACGCAGCCCCTGATAGAGAGGAGGAGGAAAGAAAGAGAGGGTGTGTGAGGCAGCGGTGGCATCTGTGTACCCTAGTGGGTGATTTGGGGAAGGAGACATGTGTGTGGGTCTTTGGGAAAGGAGGATGTGGTCCTGGGAGGGGAGAGCTCCATTCAAGTGTTGCGTCGTTACCTCTTTCTGTTTGGCATCTTTCCATCTGTTTCTCTCTCCTCTCTCTCTCTTTCTCTCTTTTCCCTGACTCTCCTCTTTTCCTCTTCGTCTCTCCCCTCTGAATGGTTAAAAAAAGGGGACAGAATACAGGGATAGAAAAACCCACCTATCTACAAATACATAATGGGGATGGGTGTGGAGATGAGATTTGATTTTGGTATCTTTGATGCTATCCGTTGCTTTGGTAGATTTTTCTTAAAGAAAGGCACGTGCGCGCGCGCGCGCGCGCGCACACACACACACACACACACACACACACACACAAATCCTAGATAAAAGCCAGTGAGTTGTTAAAAATGAATTTGCAGCATTAGAGTTGTTAGCATCATTCAGCAAGCAGCAAGCTTGATAATTTCCAGGTGTTGGGGAAAGCCGTTGTCCGGGAGCTCTTACAGAGCTTATAAATCCCTGTTGGGAGGGAGGAAAAAAAAAATCTTTGGAGGTGAATGAAATATCAAATCACAAGACTCCTATGTAGATTTATGATTGCATAAGAGGCTTGATCATTTCCATATACTGAAATGTGCTGTCCTCCTGAGTCTGCCCAGCCCTTCCAGGAGATGAGGCGCTCCGTTCTGCCTTGATCAATGTTGACTATGAAGCAAGAAAGGGGAGGGGGGGGTGGAAAGCAGGCTGGCACCAGATGGAGCGGGGTCTCGGGAAAGGTCAAGGTTAGCCCAGGCTGCTATTGAGTCGGTAGCAGCCTCACAGATAGATCTCTGCCTCGAAGGCACCCACTGGGGCTTCTCAAAATCAAATCTAATAGAAAAGGCAGTCACAGAATGAAATCGCTTCATCTGAATGCTAAAATTGTTATTAGGCTACATTAGAGAGATATCAGGCACGTGGTTACCAAAAAAGGGAGCATGCCTAGCAGTTTGTGTCTGAAAGAAAAGCTATGAATATGTTGATAACATCAGTAATGGGCAAGTAGAAGCGATGGGTATTTTCTTTTTTTGTTAGACGACCAGATTAACATATTAAACGAACATTTCCCTCCCCTTTTTAGCAGGACTACCTATAATTTGAATTGCTCAGAATTCTTCTTTGGGGGAGGGAGGTGAAAAATCATTCAATTCAGCAATTGGTGATCCTTATTGATCCAGAAGTTTGACTCACTCAAGGAATTTTGTTGTGTTTTTTGCCAGGTGTGTGCCTTTGGAAATTTATTTATCAGGCATTACATTAGGGGTTGACACTGCCATGGAAATCAGTCTTTCTGGGTTTGGACCACTGGAAATCTGTCAGGGACCTTTCTCCTTTTCTTCTTCTCCCCTCTCCTCTTTTTTCTTTTGCATTCTTTTTACAGACAGAACTGTTGCTAGAGAAAATTTCTTTTCACAGGCAAACCTCAACCTAGGAGAGTACCTAGGATCAGACATACATAGGCTGTTAGGGTAGCCACACTAGCATTTTTTCAGACAGTCTCTCCCCCCAATTATCATAATGAAACCCACATTAGCTGTTTTTAACCTACAGCACAGCCATATCTTAAAGAAGGATTTAGTCTTGTAAAATAAATGTGGGCTACACTAGATTAAACATGATGACTGCACTCCAAGGGTTAATAAATTTAGAATTAACAGTTCATCCCAGCTTGATACAGCTACTATAGATGATTTAATATGCAGCCTAAGCAGGTTGACAGTCAGCTCACAGATGCAGATAAGATCAAACAGTCTCTTGATTCAATAGATTGAATGGTTGTACCGAGTGTCTAGAAGGTGAGCGACAGAGCATATATGGCAGGGGTTCTGGGGAAGAGAAGCTTCCATTCCCAACTGCTGTTTTGTACACGCTCGTATTCTTTTTCTAAGTTCACCTTCTGTGGCAATAAAACCCAGAGTGGTGGCTTAAAAATTCTCCTCCTTTTATAGAGTAATGGGTGCTTGTTCAAGTTTTGAGTAAGGAAAACATGGATACCTTTAAAACCAGGATCTATTTCTAATTAGCTCTGTCTGGTAAATAGTACCCCCTAGTTTTTCTTTCTCCTCATGAGCCCTTAGGTCAGAGCTCAACAGACAGGATACAAGATTCCTGGATGCTGCAGATAAAGGCAGGCTCATTGCTGAAATTACCTAGGTAATTTCCTCAGTCCTATTTGTTCTAACTGGGAAAATTTGAATATGGAAACAAGGCGTGGAGCTAAGTTGAAATTCAAACTCCAGTACATAGCCACTGTGAGGTATTTACAATAGGGGAGAGCTTACATTGCTAAAACTGATATTTAAAATGGCAAAACTGAGGAGCTTGGGGCATTGGGGAAGATTGACATGAGTCAAACAGAAAAAGTTGAGCATCATCAAGGCTTAAAATCTGGAGTTTCTAATGCCAACCTGAGGTGTGTGTTTTTTTTTTTTTTTGGTAGGTTTTATTTCCTTGTATCTACCTCAACTCTAGAATTTAAACAAGAAGACAAAAAACAATTTTGATAGACATGTATATGATTTGATGTGATAGACAAGTTTTAACAGTTTTTATGATTTGATCAAAAGCAAGGATTCCTCCTAAACCCATTTGATACCTTCATGTGAATATATATTCAGGTAATTTAAAAATGCATATTATGTATTCAATAGACCATCACAGGTCGGAATTGTATGGCATTATTCTGTTCTGTCAGCGCCCCTTCCCCAGTCTTAATATGAAAATCTGTAATAGGGTGACTGTAGAGAGCTACGGCCATCAGTTTTCCAATGTGCCTAACTTGGTCGTTCCATTTATTTATTTTATTTCATTTTATTTTGAATATCAAAATGGTCAGTCCACACTATGAGCTAATGGCCCACAAAATTTCCCTTTAATAAATAAAGCCATATCAGGTTGTATAATAGCTCTACACACTGTTAATACTAACTTTTCCCTTTTTGCTCTAATGTCCTAATAGGTGGCAGGATATTCTTTTAATTCAGAATTTATTATCATTAATAACCTCTAAGAAGTTCCCGAAACATTACATCCTTTGAAAATGCCATTTGGCATCTTGGTGAGGTGTTTCTTTCTTTCTTTTTTAAAACTCTATTTCTATGTAATAACTTTATATTTAAAGGTTTTGAAATGAAAGCAAATCTTCCTAATTTTAGGTTGAGGAGAGTGTTTAAAAGTGAAATTGTGGCTGGCAGGAGGAATTCTGAACTCAGGTATGGCGGTTCCTGGAGCAGGGGTCGTAGGCATTCATTTCACATATTAACCAGATCTAAATGCTTCTGAATTTTATTCTCTCTTTCTTGGACAACCTGTGATTGCAGCAGGGGGCACCACCAACATACGAATTACTTGAAAGTAGGAATCTCCAGCTCTCCTGTTTCCCTTACTACTTGGAGGCATAACCACTGAAAACAGTTATCTCTCAGAAATTTGCATATTTATGGTGCCTCCTGCAGGTTCCTGTGATTGCTTTAGTCAGGAAAGGTAACAGAAAAATATATATCCTCCTTTAAAACATGAAAAAGGATCATATAGGAATAGTGACTCTAATAGGAGACTAATCCTTGCAAAGCCTTTAGCATGAAATTTGTTTCCTGAACATTTTTGTTTTGGTTTTGTTTTAGGATTTGAAGGGAATATTTTGAAAGTTACACGACTAAGTCTCTGGTTCCTTGAAAATAAATAAAGGAAAATACTTTACATTTTAAGGAAAAAAAATTAGCGGAGACTTACTTATTCAGTGAATGACTGATTACCTGAAAAGGACAGAAAATTTCTTACAGGCAAGGAAAAGCCACCCAACAGATCATTTAAAAGCCTAGTTCCATGGCACATATATTTTTTTAGTCTTCGTCATAAGCAATGAACAAATGTGCCGTGTATCCTTGGATATAAAAGTTAATTAGGTCTCAGAAGAGAATAGTTTCACTTTTATTGGCTCTGAGTTCCAAGGATACCTTTGATGAACCTTTCCTTTCAGCCCTTCTTGACCTTTTTTGTGGAAACTGTCCATGGCCCAGACACTCAGGCCTGTTTGGTTCTGGATGCCAGATTGTCGCTACTCTGCTTGCTCTCTTGAAAGCCATTTCACAAAACTAAGCATCATAAATGAAATTACATCCAGAAAAATCTAATCTTACCTCCACCTCAGGATCAAGACGTAGTTAATGTGCTGTTTTATCAGGGTTTTAGTTCAGCGAGAGATCTCATAGACTCTTTAGCTGGTGATACCTGAATGCAGGAATACTCAGAGAAGGTGGGGCTGAAAGCTCTAATTCTGAGTCATCCTGCTTCCTTCGTGTATTTTCATCAAAACCCCTTCTTTATTTTATCCCAAGTCTATTGTACTTAATTTCTTTCCCTCTTAAAAGGTCAGTGTACGGTGCTCATAGATCTGGTATGAGCAAACCTCCTTAGTGATTGTAGAATTCCACAATGCATGGCCTTCTCTGTATCTCCCCCTTTCTGTGTAAGTGCCTATCAAAATCAAGAGGATAAAAATAATTTTTCCTGCAATTAGACTTTACGCAATAAAGACACCGTGTAGTAAAAATAATATGCGCTATCAATAATACGTGAAGGCATAAATGCTCAAGCTGTAAGCAGAAGAGTTCTCTTACCACACATTAGTTCCCCCACACTGTGTGCACTTGTGTTCTACCTCAGTGCAACGTTAGGTGATATATCTGTTTGTTATTCTGGCTGGGGAATTTTTCATTAAAATAATTACTGCCATCATCTTATTATTTCAGTGCGAATTTACTCACAATGTTTAGGCATTTGGTATCACACTGAAACAATATGTCCTTCAGGAGTAATATTTATTTCCTTGCTGCTGGTCAATCTCTCATTCCTAAAAAAATTAAGAAAATACATTGGCTGAAATCAGGGGCTCCTTTGCCCCTTTCAGCTTCCATAGTGACAATCTTCCTTCTAGGTTTAAACATTGGAGGTAATGAATCACAACTTTTTAACATTGCTAAAAAGATATTCGTTTTGGATGTTTCTACAAACCAGATATCATGTCAGTCTTCCTGAGGGTAAAATAGCTGAAAACACAAGCCTAGACTCAGCATTTAAATTTCCGTCTTGGTCACATTAATTTTAAAAGAATGCAACCCTCAAATGTGAAGATCAGTGAAAATAAACAATCTATCCTGGAATTCTAAAAATATTGCTAAAGCTAAAATCTTATCAATTAAAAAAATGTAGTTCCTTTTTGGTTTGAGGCTGCTTTTCAGTGTGATTTATTTATGCTAAAGTAACAGAAAAAAATTGAGAGTTGCAAGTTTTAAGGACAATTGACTCTCCTTAGGTTGACTTTCCACATTAAGGAGAGTTGATTTCTTGTAAAATGTGTTTTAAAATGCGTATTTTTAGTTTTCTAAAACCTTTACATTAACATAAGTACACAGTCTACAATTGTTAGTAAAACCCCTTTGTGTTTAATATTCAAATAATTAATGTACATGCTTCCCCCAAATATACTTGCAGTCAGAAGCTGAGTTTATTTTGAAAATCCATCAACTTTGTGTTTTCTCCTACTAATTAAGCTCTGAGTTCGAGTTTCAGTATTTTGAGAAGAGAGGGTCCTGAGTCTTTTCCCACTGTAACTGAAGAGTACACACTGATATCTCCCTTGCTCTCTGAGTCAGGCCACAAAAATCTGTTTGGGAGTATATGGGAGTGTATAGAGCTTTGTGGGCTTTGCCTGTTTCAAATGAGAACCAGCTAGAACAGGCTTTGATATTTAAAGAACATAGTATCTGGCGAATCAGTCTCCAGAATTAATCTCTCTCAAAGTTACTCTGTGTTACAACGCACTTGAAATTTGGCTGTTTGAATATTTTATTGCATTTCAAAATCTGAGAATTGAGAATAATAAAAAGACATTTTATCTATGGAAGATGGGATTTTGAAGTTCCTGGGACTCTAAGTGGTTTACTTTGTAAATCTTTATTCATGTACCAGACATTTTTCTAAGGTCCTACTCTGTGCTCAGGGGGAAAAAGATGAAAATGACAGAGGCTGTGCCCTATAAGCACTAACAACACTAACAACTCAGGACTTGGGTAATGCAGTGGCTTTTATGACATAAGTTATTATAGGAAATATACACAGAGAGACACGTAATTGTTTCCACCTGATGCAAATGGGCATGGAGTTTACAATATGCAGGTTAGATAGCAGTGCAAATGGCCCATACTTCTTAACTATTTACAATGTGAAATAATGTAATTTTCTACTATGTAAGTATTTATTAGTGAGCAGACACAAATACCTGTGTCTTTTTCACTGGCAGCAGCAACTGAAAATGCATTTGTGGAATTCATGTCTTGGTTCAACAAAAGTATTAAATGCCTACTATGTGTTCGGGAACCAAAACAATGTCACTTACAAAATGATACATTCACAAATGAATGCTAGGAAAATTCCATAATATTGCCTAAAAAACAAATGGTAGCATAGCTCATTTCTCAAAAGTAACTAGTTAAGCTATTTGAAAACATTATGAAAACTGTGACAACAACACATTTTCACAGATATCTATGACCAAAACTTATTATTTACCATTCTCATTTCGGGGAAATCAAGTGTCTCCCCCTGTCCCCCCAAAGTAAAAATCTGGTGTCAGGGTGACCAGACCTGAGTTGTCTCACACAGATCCTTGTTACAGGATTAGAACTGTTCAAATCAGCAATGTGAAGCCATGACTATACAAAACAAGAATAATAACATGCATTTGTATGGCTTTCGCATGTGTAACTGGTGAACTTTATGTGACATACTCATGCCTGTGGATGTGTGTCTTAGTGCCTTAAAAAAAAATCCAAAAGCAGGGACCACGTCTTATGTCTGCTCAGTGCAGTGCTCCATAAAGAAAGAAAGAATAACAATTCTTAGGACCAGATTCTTCATTTTATAGGAACCTAGAGGTTTAGCTAACTGACCTTGTGCAAGGAATTTTTTTTTTTTTTTAAGAGAAAGAGACAGAAAACAGGCAAATTGTATACAACCAGAAATGGGAGGATAGAGATTTGTTTATTCTCTACCAAGATGCAAAAGGAGATGAGAAAGGGATAGGTGGGCATTTTATACCAGAAAAGTCCCCTTTGCTGAATTTGGCAGGGAAAAAAAAAAAAAAAAGAGCAAAGCAAAGAAAAAAGACTGGTTGACTATCAGGGAAAAAAAGGTGTCAATTTCTAGAACAGAATAGTCCCAGCTATTCAGTGGTCTCCGGAAAAGGCCGGCATGCATCTGGAATGGTTGTGGGGCTAGGCATCTGCGGAGGTTATGAGACACTGGCAAAAAGGGAACTTGAGCCTGGTGACATGTTCTGATACAGCTTCTCTTTTGTTACTCAGAGAATTCCAGAGGAGACTAACTGAAGCTATTGTGAATGAGAATTATCAAAGCCTGTGGCACTTGATGGCCTGGTTTGGTGGTATGATCCCAGTTAGAGAGAACAGAGGAAAGGAACTGCTCTTCTTCAGGAATTGAAAAGATTTCTACATGCAGATGTAGTTATTGCACTGTTCTTGGTGGGTCTTTCCATGTGAAGTCAGTGGCCTTAGGGATTGTCAACAACACCCAGCCAAGGCCACATCTTGGTGGGAGCGGGGGACAGAGCTTCATGCATTAAAAATTTCACTTTTTTTTTTTTGTGAGTTGGAGTCTCACTCTGTCGCCCAGACTGGAGTGCAGTGGCCGCTCCCGGCCACCGCAGCCTCGACCTGCTGGGCTCTGGTGATCCTTCTGCCTCAGCCTTCCAAGTAGCTGGAACTACAGGCGCGCGCTACCACGCCCGGCT
>CAUYQG010116562.1:0-32607 GCA_963574415.1 Tarsius wallacei | reverse complement strand
TAGACGGAATTACAGGCACGCGCTACCACGCCCAGCTGATTTTTTTTTTATTTATTGTAGAGATGAGGTCTCGCCAAGTTGCCCAGGCGGGTCTCGAACCCGCGGTCTCAGGCAATCCACTCATCTCAGCCTCCCAAAGGCACGGGATTACAGGCTGAGCCACTGAGCCCGGCAAGGATTTGCATTTCTAACAAGCTCCCAAGTGATACTAATGCTACCGGTTCAGGGACCACACTTTGAAAACTACTGGAATAAGCAACTAAGATTGTTTCTGAGTTCAAGACTAGGTGCAGTGGCTCATGCCTGTAACCCTAGCACTTTGGGAGACCAAGGTGGAAGGATTACTTGAGCCTAGGTATTTGAGATCAGCCTGGGCAACACAGAGGGACCTCTTCTCTACAAAACAAAATTTAAAAATTAGTCAAGTGTGGGCATGGTGATGCACACCTGTAGTCCTAGCTACTCAAGAGATTGAGGTGAAAGGATCACCTGAGTCCAGGAGGTTGAGGCTGTGCTGAACCATGACTGTGCCACTGCACTCCAGTCTAGGAGATAGAATAAGACCACGACTCAAAAAATAATAATAATAATAGTTTTCTGTTTAAGTACTTTGCAAAATTGAATTAATAAAATTGCCTTAGATTGTGAATAAATGGATACCTGCTGGTAGGCCCCTTCATTCTCCTGAGGGGTACTCCTCCAGAAAGGACGGTATAGTTCACTTTCTTTTCACTCCTTTGGGGAGAGGAAGGGGTCCCTGGCAGCCTCTGCCTCCTCTGTTGTTGCTGAGGCTTTCTATTTGCAGAGTGGCTGCTAAACAGGGCACATGTAGAAATAAACAATGCGGAAACCATCTCTAACTGGCTGCAGAGAGTCAGAGTCTTAAAACCTTCGGGGACTCGCTGGTGAGGGTGAGCGACACAGGCCAGAGACAACCACGCTGAGACGTTCAGAAGCAGAGGCAGCTTGGGGACCCAGAAGCGCTCGCTGCTTTGTGTGCAGAGCCCCGTGACCCTGGTTCTGTTGACTACAGCTGGCCACCCATCTGTCTGTTCTCAGTGCAGTTGGGGACAGAATAAGATGAAGGCCAAACCTAAGTGATTCTGTTTTCTTCTTCTTTTTTTTTTTTTGAACCAGCTGCTGATGGTTGACAAGGAGATTAAAAGCAGAACATATTAGACCTCTCTTTCCAATACTAGCAGCAATGAATACAAGGAATAAAAGGTATTTTATGAGAACCACAAATAGCTATCAGATCATTATACTCATTTAACTTGGACAATGAGTCGTGCATTTACTATGCTCTCTTGACTAGCTGTCTTTCGCTTGGCCTCCACATCTGCTGTTTTTCTTTCAATAAAGATTAATGTTAGTGTTCAGGAAAGAAGTCAACATGAGATATTTGAGATGTCTATTATTTTTCTCCATATAACTTTTTAATGCAAAACAGTCTAGTCTAATGTTTTGCTTGATAGGTAATGTTTTGGGCAAGTATACATGTGTGTTTATATATATATATCATACTCTTGCAAAAAATTATGAGCTATAATAAATTTTTCTCATAGAAAAAAATGTATCGCCTCTGTAAAGTATGACTTAAGTAATATGCTTTTGCTTTTTTAGATGAATATGCCTGGTAACCAAACTCTGAATTAATCACAGAATTGCTTCTGTGTCTACAGAAGAGTTTTTATTAAATCTTCCAGATCAATAAGAATTTTCTTCTCTTTTTTTTTTTGAGTCAGAGACTCACTCTCTCGCCCAGGCTGGAGTGCAGTGGCACTCTCACAGCCAACATAGCCTTGACCTTCTGGGCTCAGGCGATCCTTCCGCCTCAGCCTTCCAAGTACCTGGAACTACAGGCACATGCTAATACACCCGGCTTATTTTTTTTATTTTATTGTAGAAACAAGGTCTCGCCAGTTTGCCCAGGCTGGTCTGGAACCTGTGGGCTCAGGCAATCCTCTTGCCTCAGCCTCCCAAAGTGCTGGGATTACAAGCTGAGCCACTGCACCCAGCCAATGGGAATTTTCAATTGAAATACTTATGAAAATGATGTTTTTCTGAAAGAGCCAATGTTTTCTGAAAGATGCCTAACCAGACGTATGAAGACAAGCCCCATTTCAAATATGCTATTATCTATCATATTGTCACTTTCTATGTACCAGTTTTTTTTATTAAGACAATATATAGCATCACTGAAAATGACAGAGCTGGGCCCTACATTGTACCATAGATGGATGGGTTTGACTCACAGGACACTGAGGGTAAGGGAGGGAGGTTTGAAGCCTTGCTCAAAGCCACACAGTGAATTTATATAAGTGTTAAAAGCAGGACCTGGGGCTTTGAGCTTCTAACTCAGTGTTCCTTCCTGAATTATGAAGCATTTCTCTGTTCCTGAGGGAAGGTAACTTATGAATGTATGCTTCCAGAGACACTAACTCTGAATCACCATTCAACTAGCATTTTCTCTGGCAGGGGCGGGGGGTGGGTAGGGGGCTGGGTGAGGAGAAGGCAAGAAGATTTCTGCTAGAATCTGCCTCTACAGTTCCTAGGTGGAAAAGCCAGTATAATTTTATCATTATTTTCTGAGCTCTCCAAGTTCCAAAACTGGTCATGTAGGCGTGACTTATATTTTGAGTAATGTCAATGTTCCTTCTGCCCCACCTGGCTCTGCTTTACAAATAGAGATGCATCCAGCTACAAATCAAGGAAAATATCTGATCTTTCCATCTGAGAGGTATAAAACTGGGCAAATCGCCCTAACATTTCCATTCAAAAGAGGCTTGCCAAAAGAACATTCAGGACAACGCTGAGAGAGATGAAGGATCCCAGAAGTACATCCTGATACCTGAATGGAAAGAACGAAGGAAACTCAGCAGAGAATTGAGTTACAATCTTTGCCTTTCTCCACTGAGCCGATTTCTTACCCCGCTTTCAGGTGAGAAACTTGGAGTTGGGTGGAGGTTGTTTGTGTGAGCCTGTCTGTTCCTTCTCACTCCCAATTACCCAATATTCCAAAACGAAGCCAGGATTCTCAAGCTCCAGTTCATGTCAGGATGAGTCATCTGTCCTTCCTGGGCACTGTCCAAAAAAGGGAAGCCTGTCTGTGTCCCCTCATACTTGACTTAATTCTAACAGCTTCATCAGGTGTTCAGTCAAAGAAACCACGTGGTTGCTGGCACTGTGGCTCACACCAGCCGTCCCAGAGTTTTAGGAGGCTGAAGCAGAAGGACTACCTGAGCCCAGGAGTGTGAGACCAGCCTCAGCAACATAGCAAGTCCTCATCTTTACAAAAAAATAAAAAAGTTCGCCAGGCATGGTGGCAAGTGCCTGTAGTCCCAGGTACTCAGGAGACTGAGACAGAAGGATCACCTGAGCCCAGGAGGTCAAGGCTGCAGTGAGCTATGATCATGCCACTGTACCCCAACCTGGATGACAGAGTGAGGCTCTGACTCAAAAAATAATAATAGATAAAATAAAATAATTCTAATGGGTATATAGTGGTGTCTTATAAAACAAAAACAAAACAACTACTTACCAGTGTCAGAAATATATAGATCATAGCCAGGCGTGGTAGCTCATACCTGTAATGCCAAAATTTTGGGAGGCGCAGGCAAGAGGATTACTTGAGCCTAGGGGTTCAAGACCAGCCTGGGCAACTTGGCAAAACCTCGTCTCTACAATAAATCAGAAAAAATTAGCCAGTAGTGGTAGCACATGCCTGTAGTTCCAGCTGAGTTGGGAGGATCTCCTGAGCCCAACAGGTCGAGGCTGCAGTGACCAGGAGCATGCCACTGTACCCTAGCCTGAGCAACAGAGTAAGATTCTGACTCCAAAAAAAAAAAAGAAAGAAAGAAATATATAGATCATTTCATTCCTCTCTCTTTGGATTTTATTGAATAAATAAACCGTGTTCTGTGTGCATCAGTTTGTGGTTCCCAATAAGTGGACTTGAAGATGGAAATAGACATGCAAGAGATTTGAAGGAGGAGGGAGACACCAGTGAAGGATAAAAAGTCCAGGTGCAGTGGCTCATGCCTATGATCCCAGCACTTTGGGAGGCCAAGGTGAGAGGATTACCTGAGCCCACAGGTTTGAGACCATCCTGGGCAACTTGGCAAGACCTCATCTCTACAATAAATCAAAAAATTAGCCACGTGTGGTGGTGCGTGCCTGTAGTTCCAGCTACTTGGAAGGCTGAAGCAGAAGGATCACCTGAGCCCAGCAGGTCAAGGCTGCAGTGGCTGTGAGCATGCCACTGGATGCCAGCCGGGGTGACAGAGTGAGACTCTAACTCAAAAAAAAAAAAAAAAAAACTCACGTTAGCTTCAGCTTCCTGTACTCAGGGAATTTTTCTGCCTCGGTCTCCCAAGTAGCAGGAGCTACAAGTGCATATACCCACACCTGAATAATTTTTTTTTTTTTTGTAGAGATGAGGTCTCAAAATGTTGCTCAGACTCATCACAAACTCC
This sequence comes from Tarsius wallacei, assembly GCA_963574415.1. Lineage (NCBI taxonomy): Eukaryota > Metazoa > Chordata > Mammalia > Primates > Tarsiidae > Tarsius > Tarsius wallacei. The sequence continues at coordinate 28,132 of CAUYQG010116562.1, read as the reverse complement.
TGACCTTAAATTATCCTCCTGCTTCAGTCTCCCAAAGCACTGGGATTACAGGTGTGAGCCACCACGCCTGGCCTGATTTCATTTAAACAGGCTGTCTCCCCTATCTCTTGCCTTGAAGATATTTCTGGAGCAGGTTTCTTGATCTTTCTTCCAGATCATTCTGCCTAGAAACCAGAAATCTAGATGGTCTGTTTTGACGGCCCAAATGTGACCGCCTGGGGGAATTCTGGGGTAGCATTTGCTTTGGCACAATTCTAGCAGAGGCTTAGGCACGGATTTGATATCCAGTGGATCATTCTGGGCCTCATCTGAATTCTAACAAAGGATCTCACCCCATAGAATTCCCCCAAACTATGCTTATTTTACTGAGATCAACTGGGCTTATCTTTGTCCTGTGCTCCAAAGGCACATGACACTGTTCTTTCCTACCCCCACTTCTATGCAAATCCACCTTCATGTTATTCATGGCTGCGTTGCCCTGACTACAGCCCATATTGGCTCGAGGGTTGTATTTTTTGAAAGAGCTCAGAGCATGTATGTTCACCGAGTTCTTTGGTCTTCCACACTTGGCTATAGAATGTTTTTCAGACCTCAGAAACCTGATTCAAATTGCCTAAAAACTTTTAACAGTGGCTTGCTTCTCAGACACACTGACACCACATGTGTTCAGTAATCTGTAATGAACACTGAAAAACCCATATTTTGCCTTTTTGGGGAGTTCACAGGATAGCTGGAATAATCAGATCGTGTATTCAGTTGGCATTGCATCAGAACAGATTTCCTTCCTTAACCCAGAAAAGAAGTCGAAATATCACACTCACTGACTTGAAAGCAAGTACATGTGTTTACTTCCTATGCAGGAAGTTTTCTCATTGTTCATGTAGAGCTCAAGATACCTATTTTTACGGTCTTTATGTTTCAGGATAAGGGTAAGTCATTACCAATTCCCTAACTCAGTACTCATTTGTACCCTTGTTCATTTTAGTCTAATATAATGACTTTGAACTTTGCTCTTCTTTCATCGTACTCCTTTTTTCTTAAGGTTTTCAGATAGTTTAAAAAATATTAAGTATGTACTAAGTACTAGGTACTAGATGCTAGATTCAGCGGTAAACTGAGGTCTTTGAATTTATTCCACAGTGTAAGTTCCGTAAGCAGAGGGACTTTGCTGTGTTTTAATGCTGCTTCTTCTATTTCATGAAGTGTGACTTAGAGCCAAGAAAAATCATCATCTTTCTCAGGAGTGACTGTGGATGGGGGAGTGATACTAGTCAAACATCCAGTTAATAATAGCTAGCACACTTATTAAGGGCTTATTATCCTGATAAGCACTCTTCTCAGAGAGATAGATGATTAGATAGATCGATAGATAAAAGATAGATGATAGATAGGTAGATAGATAATCGATAGAAGAGAGATGATAGATGATAGAAAGATAGATAGATAGATAGATAGAAGATAGATGATAGATAAGTAGATAGATGATAGATAGAAGATACATGATAGATAGGTAGATGATCGATAGGTAGATGATAGATAGATAGGTGTAGATAGACAGATGATAGATAGGTAGATAATAGATAGATAGATAGATAGAAGATAGGTGATAGACAGAAAGAAGATGAGATAGAAGATAGATGATAGAAGATAGGTGTAGATAGACAGATGATAGATAGATAGGTAGATAATAGATAGATAGAAGATAGGTGATAGACAGAAAGAAGATTAGATAGAAGACAGATGATAGAAGATAGGTGATAGATAGATGATAGATAGATAGAAGATGAATGATAGATAGAAGATACATGATAGATAAATAGGTAGATAGACGATAAATGATAGATAGATAGAAGATAGGTGATCAATAGATGATAGATAAATAGATAGCTAGAAGACAGATGATAGGTATAGATAGATAGAAGATAGATGAGATAGGTGTAGATAGACAGATGATAGATGGATAGAAGACAGATGGCAGATAGCTAAATGATAGATTAGATAAATAGACAGATAGGTGTAGATAGATAGATATAGATGGCTAGACAGACAGACACATATGTGCAATTGAGCCTAATTATTTGTAGTTACTGTGTTCCAAAAGTTGCCAAAACACTATATTAGTAAATATTGAACTACTGCTCCTTGGGGAAATTTCAGGGTGAGGTTCCTAAAAGCGCCTGGTTCCCATGTCTTGATCGCCCAATGACTTCATAACCTTGTTTTATGTGTATTTTTTAACTAACATACAATGCTGATTGGTTCCCATTCAACTCAACATCCGGTCACGCATGTCTGAAATGAGCCAAGCTAACATGTACTGTCTCCACTAGGCACATTGTGGCCTTCTTGCACTCAGCAACACTAGACAGGGCGTCCATACTGCACTCGGAGGGCATCTTAAACAGAAAAATCACAAAGGAAAAGCACAAGAATGTGGAAACCATGGTATTAAGTACATTGGGGAAGGACGCTTGTTTGGAGTATGCTAGCTGAAACAAGAAGGCAAGGCATCACCTTGGCTGAGCTCACTGGGAACGTGAGAGTCAAGCAGTTCTCAAATGTGTCACTACCTTGTGCATATCCACAGATAACCACAAGAAAACCATGAGTATTAATTTAAGGGTTTCAAATAAATGTTATTAAGTAGACAAAATCGCAAATATGGAATATGTAAATAATGAGGATTGACCGTGTGTGAATATATACAATATTAACGCACAAATACATATATACATACATGTGTATATATATGTATGTCTGGGGTGTATGCAGACATTATAGACAGATGATAGGTAGATAGATAGATAAATAGGAGAAAGATGATAGATAATAGATAGACAATAGATGATAGATAAAAGATAAGAGATAGATAGATGTAGATAGATAGACATAGATGTAGATAGATGATAGGTAGATAGATAGACATATGTGCAATTAAGCCTAATTATTTATAGTTATTATGTTCCATAAAGTTATGATGTTATATATGTATGTATTCTGGGGTGTTAAATGCTCACAGCAGCTATCTGAGGCAGATAACAACCCTATTTCTATTTTATAAACAAAGAAAACTGAGGGCTAGAAAAGTTAAGTAGCTAGCTGAAAGCTAGACAGCTGCTGGTAAATTATTTGAACCCAGGGATTCAGATTCCAGAGTGTTCCTGATAGGAAGTGTTAACGATTAGCTTTTGTTTTGGTGTTCCTTTATTTTCTAAGTAGGTTTTATTGAAATAAAGCATGAAAGCAGGAATGTACACATAATGTAAGAGTACATTTGATGCATTTTCACAAAATGAAGAAACCCAGGCAACTAGGATTGAGATCAAGATACAAGTCAGATACCCTTGAAGCCTCCTGGGAACCTCTTCCAGTCACCACCAGCCTCCAAAGGCAACTACTGTCTTGCTGTCTTTTTTTTTTAATTATAAAGATATGTGGTTCAATTCAGGGTTAGGTATATAAACATTGACCATGTAGGTACCGTTGTTGATGAGGTATGCACTGTCTTACTTTCTAAGTATTAACTACTTTTTTTTTGAGTTGGAATCTCACTCTGTCGCCCAGGTTGGAGTGCAATGGCATACTCACGGCTACCGCAGCCTCAACCTACTGGGCTCAGGTGATCCTTCCGCCTCAACCTTCCAAGTAGCTGGAACTACAGGCATGCACCACCACGTTCGGCTCATTTTTCTTGATCTATTGTAGAGATGAGGTCTCTCCAAGTTGCCCAGACTGGTCTGGAACCCGTGGGCTCAGGGAATCCTTTCACCTCGGCCTCCCAAAATGCTGGGATTATTGGTGTGAGCCACCACAACTGTCCTCGAATTTACTTTTTTAAATAAACTATATTTTCTAATTTAAATAAAAAAGATCCCACAGCTAGTAAGTGGCAGTGTTAGTGTTTGAACTTAGTCTTGAGGGCCTGTACATGTAACGATGATTATGAAAACTTACAAGGAGAGAAGATAATTCTCTCCTCAGTTTTGTGAAGAGTGTCAGAAATCTGTGACTTTGCCTGTAGCATGCCAGAATTCAGACAATAGCTCAGGTCTTCTGAATTTTATTTTTATGTATTTCTAGTACACCTGGATTCTTCTCCTCCAGGGAAGTCATTAAAGAACAGACCAGTCAAGATTAGTTTGTGTTTAGGGTTGGGCAACAGTGGAGAACCGCACTCTCTGGAAGGAAGGAACCATGCACAGTTCTTAAGGAGTGGACTCTGAGGGAGTCAAAAGTTACCTCCACCTTCTCAAGGGTAGATTATCTCCATAAACTGGAATTCTTCTGCATTGGAGAACTGTCTGTTCTCTCTCCACCCCCCAAAAAAAGAGGCTGAGGCAGGAGGATTGCTTGAGCCCAGGAATTCAAGACCAGCTTGGCATCATAGCAAGACCTTATCTCTACAAAAAATAAAAAAATTAGCCGGGTGTTGTGGCACATACCTGGAGTCCCAGCTTTTCGGGAGGCTTAGGCAGAAGGATCGTCTGACCCCAGAAGTTGAAGGCTGCGGTGAGCTGTTATGGTGCCACTGCACTCCAGCCTGGGCAATAGAATGAGACTCTAAAACAAAACCACAACAACAGTAATAACATGCCTGCCCTTGGAAATCAAGTGTGTCCCTGGTTCAGAGCACCATCTTCTTCAGACAAGTCTTGTTGGAGCAGCACAAAGCTCTTCTCTGAATTTCTTCTTCTTGTGCTTTTCTGGTTTCTCAGCCCCCCATCTGTTGGACACATCCTCTCTTTAGGTATATTGATGCATTTAATTGACCAAGAGTTGGGGTCCAGCTGACCTAGGATCGTGTTTCCCCTAATCAGTGTTTCTGTACATCTCTGCTCCGCTCCCTTCTAACTCGGCTTCCCAGTGTGCTCAGAGGCTTCTCGTTTTTCCTAATTCAACATCCCTGAGGGGCTCTCGGTAGTCCCCAGTTTGTCCGCAAACTCCAATTGGAGAATCTCTGTGGTTTCTTTGAGTACACGAATAATTCCATAATTGGATTCCCGTTACACGCATTGCAAATATCTACATAGAGATCTTTAACACATCATATCTAGAAAGAAATTCAAGAATGTTAAGACATTCATTTCTTTACAGACAAAGTCTGGTGGAAACGTAACATATCATTATGGGCCTTTTGTCAGTATGTAATTTCTGTACATTCATCATGTCTATTAGACAAAAATAAACTGAAGTTCAAACATTCTTTTACTTTACTTTACTTTTATATTAAAATGTTTATTACAAAAACAAAGTAGGCAGGGCACAGTGGCTCATGCCTGTGATCCCAACACTTTGGGAGACCAAAGTGGGAGGATTGTTTGAACTAAGGAGTTCGAGACCAGTCTAGGCAACATAATGAGATCTCATCTATGAAAAAAATCCAAAAATAAGCTGGGCATGGTGGCACACGCCTGTCGTCTCTGCTACTCAGGAGGCTGAAGCAGGAGGATCGCCTGAGCCCAGAAGGTTGCAGTGAGCCGTGATGGTGCCACTGCCTCCAGTCTAGGTGACAAGAGGTAGACCCAGACTCAAAAACAACAACAGCAAAGTAAGCTCTGAATCCATTCGAACAAGACACACACCGGTGGCAGGCCATTGCGAGCTCCTTCAGTCTCTATCTTCTCTCTCACATGAGTGCTTGCATCAGTTCCCATCAGTTGTACCATTTTGCAAACTTGACACATTGATCTGTTCTCTCAGAAGTAATCATTATTAAATGTTTGCAACATGTAAAAATATTTGAATACCCATGTAACAACCACTAGTTTAAAAAAAATCAAATGTTGATAATAAATTAGGCCCCACCCCCAAATCCCCTCAACCTTATGAAATATGTAAAGAGGTTAATACAAATTATCCTCTTATAGCTAGGAATGGTGGCAGGCACCTGTCATTTCCAAATACTCGGGAGGCTAGGATGGGGGGAGGATTGCTTGAGCCCAGGAGTTTGAGGCTGCAGTGAGCTATGATCACAGGGCTGTACTTCAGCCTGGGTGACAGAACAAGGCTCTGTCAGAAAGAAAGAAAGAAAGAGAGAGAGAGAGAGAGAGAGAGAGAGAGACAGAGAGAAAGAAAGAAAGAAAGAAAGAAAGAAAGAGGGAGGAAGAGGAAGAGAAAGAGGGAGGGAGGGAGGGAGGGAGAGATGGAGGGAGGGAGAGAGGGAGACCGGGCATGGTGGTTCACACCTATAATCCCAGCACTTTGGAGGCAGAGGCAAGAGGATCGTCTGAGCCCAGGGGTTTGAGACTAGGCTGGGCAACTTGGAGAGACCCCATTTCTACAATAAACCAAAAAATTAGCCAAGTGTGGTGGCATATGCCTGTAGTCCCAGCTACTTAGGAGGCTGAGGCAGAAGGATTGCCTGAGCCCAGGAGGTTGAGGCTGTGGTGGTGGTGAGTGTGCCACTGCCCTCCAACCTGGGCAACAGAGTAAGATTCCAACTCAAAAAACAGAAAGAAAGAAAAAAGAAAGAGAGAGAAAAGAAAAATCATCCTCTTCTAAAGGTCAAGAAATATAATTTGATGGTCAGTAACTCATCCAAAGTCATAATAAGGCAAATGAACATTCAGTGATAAGTGATTATAAAGGGAAATCCACACTCAGAATTTGTTAGACAAACCACGAGCAGAGTGAGGCCGGATGGTTATGAAACAGGACTTTAAAGAAGAACAGGAAAATTCTCCAAAATGAGCAATGTATGTTATTACTTCACGGTATATATTTATTTCCTAAATCACAACCATGTGGGGAGATAGGCCAGAAAACACTAAACTTTCAATCCAAAATTCTGGGTTTAAGTATCTGCTATACTTACTAGTCAAACATGAGATTGGGAATGAGTCAGAAAAACATGGTCACGTATCAGTCGGCATCCAGCTGCCAACAGGGCTGAAGCATGGCTAACTTTTCGTTATCTCATACCCAATGAACCCCAGGAAAGTGGTTCCAAGTATGGTGTAGTAACAAAGAGATGTCATCAGAGATGTAGGTTTCTTTTCTTTCTTTCTTTCTTTTTTTGGTTTTGCCTATCCTCCCTTTTCTCCTTGTTGTCTTTTTTCTATCATCCAAGACACAATGATGTTTTGTCCTTCAACTTGTAGCCTCGTGATAGCAAACAAGATGGCAGTCACAGAGCCATCATTTTCTCCATAATTGTCTTCAAGGGGAAGGGGCATGAAGCAGACAGCTCTCCTCTCAGCTGCATGACACTCAACTCACAGTGCCCATCGAGGACATACTTGTCATTCGAGTAAATCTATGCCTATATACACACAGTCACATGAATGTTTTGATCATAAAATAATTGAGGTACTTATGCCCTTTAGCAAATCAGTGGAACAAAGGAAAATGGTCAAAGGGAGATTTCTACCATTCTCAAGAAGAAAAAAAAGTATTTTAGATTACTTTCTAGGCTGGGTGCAGAGATTCGCGCCTATAATCCCAGCACTTTGGGAGGCTGAGGTGAAAGGATTGCTTGAGCCCAGGAGTTTGAGACCAGTCTGGGCAACTTGGCGAGACCTCATCTCTACAATAAATCACATACACATACAAAGATTAGCCAGGCGTGGTGGCACACTCCTGTAATTCCAGCTACTTGGAAGGCTAAGGTGGAAGGATCACCTGAGCCCAGCAAGTCGAGGCTGCAGTGGCCGTGAGTGTGCCACTGCACTCCAGCCTGAGTGACAGAGTGAGACTCTGACTCAAAAAAAAAAAAATTACTTTAGAAATAATTTGCTAATAACAAATGACTCCAGTGTTCTTTAAATTCTGTATACGTGCTTAAAAATAATAAAACCGTTCATGTAGTGATCACAATTTTAGCCATACGAGTCTAGAAAGATTTTGTAATAGTCATTGGGGTTTTACTACACCTGTGGTTAAACCCATTTTTAGTTTCATTTTTAAGACTTGTTACACTTTTTTCATTGTTTTTTTTTTAAAAAAAAATTGTTAAAGGAAATACATAACCTTTTATAAAAACAATCTGGGGTATAAGCTGAATTTTTTTTCATTCCAACCCAGACTATTTGTTGCTATGAAGAAAGTTAATGCAAATTATCAATAAGTAGCTAGTAAGCATAATTTCTACTGGGAATGAGGAAAATTCTCTTCCTCTTATAAAAAGGAAAAATTATTCACTTCTGCCAGGAGATATAGAGCTATATAATACATAGAGATTTGCCTAAATTCACAGAAGACCACTGTAAGAAAAATAAGACCAAAAAAGAGAAAACAGCCAGGCTCGGTGGCTTATGCCTGTAATCCCAACACTTTGGGAGGCAGAGGCGAGAGTATTGCCTGAGTCCAGGGGTTCAAGAACAGCCTGGGCAACTTGGTGAAACCTCGTCGCTACAATAAATATGAGACAAAACCCACAGCTAACAAAGTACTGCAGGGACTTTGAATACCATATTTCTTGGGGAACAAGAACCATAGCTCTAAAAATGTCTATCAAAGATATTGACTAATTTACATCTTGTACACACATTGATCTTTGAAGGTAGTATAACTATAATGGCGTATAAAGACTTGCTCATTTTTATTGATTCTTCAAGAAATGATAAACATTTAAATATTCTAAAATTTTTCTAAGACTTCATTTCTCCCATCCATGAAAAGAGGGACAGTTTCTAAGTTGTTCCCTTTTTTTTTTTTTGTCTTTCATTTTATTTATTATTTTATCTTTTTAACTCTTAATTTTTTATTTTAAATATGTGGAGTACAGTTCACGGTTAAGTATGCAAATATTCATTATGCAGATAACCTTGTTGATGAGGTGTATCCCCCCTTCCCCAGGCAGATTCCCACTACTGCCAATCCCACTTCCCTGCCTCTCCTCCTGGCAGCTTCCTGCTACTGCCAATCCTTTTCTTATAGTATTATGTCAATTGTTCAAGGTCCACTTATGAGTGAGAACATGTGATACTCAGTTCTTTGGTTCTGTGAAAGATCACTTAGTATTATAGACTCTAAGTCCATCCAAGTTGCTGCGAAGTTCATGATTTTGTTCCTCTTTATGGCTGCATAATATTCCATTGTATATATGTACCACATTTTTTTTTAGTCAGTCCTCTTTTGGTGGGCAGCACGGTTGGTTCCATGTTCTTGCTACTGTGAACAATGCTGCGATAAACACACGTGTGCTGGTATCTTTTTTATAGAGTGATTTGTGCTCTTCCGGGTATATTCCCAGTAGGGGGATCACGGGGTTGTATGGAAGGTCGAATGTTAGATCTTTTAGGAATTGCCCGCCACACTGTTTTCCACAAAGGCTGTACTAGTTTATACTCCCACCAACAGTGTAGAAGTGTTCCCTTTACACCACAACCATTCCAACATCTGTGGTTTTTTGAGTTATTGATGATAGCCATCCTGACTGGAGTTAAGTGGAGTTGTTCCCTTTTATGCCTCTAGCATCCAGCACATACCAGCACTCAGTAAATATTGGTGAAAATGAGCAAATATCCATAAACTCACAAATACGAAACTTCCATTCACTTGAAGGCAAATTGCTAGAAGTCAACTTTCGGTGCTAAGATTAGAGATATGAACATGTAAAGCCACTCCATAATTATCTCTGTATCCCAGGAAAAATGCAAAAAGATATTGAGTAATCGGGATCTGTTATTGCATAGGAGAGTCAGGGCTCTTTCTGCAACATTTGGTCATCATTTCTGAGCATCTCCTTACCAGATACTTTTGAATCATTGAGGTGGAACATGCAAAGACTCTCTTCCCTTCAACTATGCCCTAATCCCCATCCCCTCTCTAGAGGGGATGACTCAGTCTTCCCTTGCCTTCCATGGACACGGGGTCAGGAGGTGATAAGACTTCCGGTGACATCCCCATGGCCCCTACAAAGCACATCTCCCCCACCTTGAAATAAAAACACTCACATTGGGGTTTCCAGTGCTCAGCTGTATCGACCTCTTTCATCAAACTCCTGACTCTCTTGGTTGACAATCTGGATATCTGGTAGCAGCCCATTACTTCTATTCCTGAAAACACCATGGATGCCGGTGTCTTACAAAGGGATGCTTTATCTCATATCCTGCCACTGAGTATTTACCACCCATGAATTTTTCAACTGCAGACTTTTATCTCAAAAGCCAACTGAGTAGCCAGGCAGGGTGGTGCATGCCTGTAGTTCCAGCTACTTGGAAGGCTGAGGCGGAAGAATCACCTGAGCCCAGCAGGTCAAGGCTGCAGTGGCCGGGAGCGTGCCACTGCCCTCCAGCCTGGGTGATAGAGTGAGACTCCAACTCAAAAAAAAAAAGCCAAATGAGCCCCTCCATTTCATGGCAATTTGAGTTTGGTTCCATTTTCTTCCTTTCCTACTTTTATTTATTTATTTTGGTCAGAGTCTCACTGTGTTACCCAGGCTGGAGGACGGTGGCATGATTACAGTCCACTACAGCCTCAAACTCCTGGGCTCAAATGATCCTTCTGCCTCAGTCTCCCAAGTAGCCAGGACTACAGGTGCACACCACCACACATGGCTAATCTTTGTTTGTTTGTTTGTAGAGATGAGGTCTCACTACGTTGCCCAGACTGGGCTCCAATTCCTGGGCTCAAGAGATTTTCCTGCCTCAGTCTCCCAAAGTGCTAGGATTACAAGTATGAGTCAGCGTGCCTGACTGGTTCCATTTTCATAAAGAAGCAGACCAGCAACACAAGTCTTTAGAATTACTGTATTATAATCAAGTAAGAAAAATGAATGTACTAATCTCATCCAAACCACACATTCTATACCATTATTAAGTAGATGTGACACAAATACATGGGCGATAACTGCCAAGGAATCATTTCTAGTTAAAAACAGAATTATAACTGGTACATACAACACAGAGAGTCTTCTCCATATCCCAGTCTTTTTTAAAACATCAACACCAAGCAGGGTGTGGTGGCTCATGTCTGTAATCCCAGCACTTTGAGAGACAGAGGCGAGAGGATTGCCTGAGCTCAGGGGTTCAAGACCAGCCTGAGCAACATGGCGAGACCTCATCTCTACAATAAATCAAAAAATCAGCTGGGCATGGTGGCACACACCTGTAGTTCCAGCTATTTGGAAGACTGAGGTAGAAGGATCACCAGAGCCCAAAAGGTCAGTGCTGCGGTGACCATGAGCATGCCACTGTACTCCAGCTTGGGTGACAGAGTGAGACTTTGACTCAAAAAAAAAAAAAAAATCAACACCAGTACCCTGGTGGCCCAAAGATGAGAGCTGTAACTCAATCTGTTCCACTAATGGAATCCTGGGTCAACTAACCTCTCTGGGTCTCAGTTTCCTCATTTGTAAAATGAGGAGAAAGAGATTAGATGAGTGACTATTCAAATGTTTTGTTAATCGACGAAACTCCCTTCTTTTTCCCAAAGAAATTCTTACTGGGAATTCTAATACAGATAACCTAAAATGTACCAGCTCTTTTGTAAAGGCAGGATAAAAATTCAGCCTCCCCCTTCTCCCTCCAGGCATGCCCCAGAGCTCTGGGAAAGCCAGTTGGTAAGATTTGGGATCTTTTCCATCAATCCTGGCAAGTCCTTGGGTGGACCCACAAGAAATGATGAAACCCGGGCTGGTCTGCTAAGCTAAGCACCTACCTTAGCTCAGGGGAAAAAAACAATACATTTTTCCTGGTTTTTAAGTCTGATGGTAGAGTGGGAGGCTTGTCCTGAAATGACCTTCGAAGAATCTGTGCCCAGCCCCCGGTTATGAGGTTGACTCTTTGGTATTTCAGGACATCTTCTTGCCCTGCATGGCCACTTCCTCAGCTTCTCTGAAAATACCCCCTACCCACCCTGGCCTCTGAGCCCCACTTGGCCTCCCCATCCCTCGTGCTGCTCCTCCTCTTCCTCCTCCTCCTCCTCCTCCTCCTCAGCTTCCTCCATCACCATGTGGCTCTCAATACCTGTGACTTAGCCCAAGCTCCCTTGTCTTTCTGACTCATCACAGCAGGCTGCCCTGATTCAGAAAACCCAGGTCACAATCACTGGGAAACTTGGATTCCTCAAAGACTACTCGGAAACTCTGAACAAATGAGCTCAAGGGTCCTTTGCAACCTTAAATCTTAAGGTGTCCCTCTCAATGAAAATATGTCAGCTAGGCACGGTGGCTCAAGCCTGTAATCCCAGCACTTTGGGAGGCCGAGGCAAGAGGATTGCATGAGCCCATGGGTTCCAGGCCAGCCTGGGCAACTTGGTGAGACCTCGTCTCTACAATAAATCAAAAAATGAGCCAGACGTGTTGGCACGCGTCTATAGTTCCAGCTACTTGGAAGGCTGAGGCAGAAGGATCGCCTGAGCCCAGCAGGTCGAGACTGCAGTGGCTGTGAGCATGCCACTGCAATCCAGCCTGGGCGATGGAGCTGAGGCTCCAATTCAAGAAAAGAATAAATAAGTAAATCAGACCCAGGCAACATGGTGAGATCTTGTCTTTACAAAAAAATCAAAAAAACTTAGCGGGGCATGCAGCATCACAACTGTGGTCCCATCTACTAGGGAAGCCGGGGCAGAAGGACCAACTAAGCCCGGGATACCAGGGCTGCAGTGAGCTGTGATCGTACCATAGCTCTCCAGCCTGGGCAACAGAGTGAGACCCCCAACTCAAAGAAGAAAAAGAAAAGAAAAGAAGCCAGGGCTTTGCATTTTTTCTTCCCCACATCGAAAGATCTAGCTAATACTTAGTTTTCCTTACTCTTCATTCCTAAGACAAAGTGAGAAAATGCTTTCAAAACTGGCTCTAAATTTGGCTCATTTTAACTCTTTGGGAAAAGAGAGAGAGAGAAAGTCTCCCTTTCCTGCTCCTACAATTAATTTCATCATTTGCAAAGGAATTCCCACAAAACTATTGTTGTTTTTAAAAATGTATTAGCCCACAAAATGCACATGAACTCCTCAGCACCCAAAGACCACTAGGCAGTGGGTGCCCTCAGATAGCCATTATTCTCTTGTAAAAACCTCATGGGATTCCCTTGTAAAAGCCTCGCACACAAGCCAATAGATTTCAGAGAGCAAACACAAAGTTCTCTCCAACTCGAGAAATGAGCATTTTTGTTACTATATCTGTTCACTGTCTAAATGTTTAACGGTCCTTTCAACGCTCTGGGCATTCCAGATGTTGACCTAAACGGAAGAGGCTGAAGCAAAATTAATATAAGTAGAGAGTTTTATTTGGGCCAAGGAGAGATTGCCCCCAAACCGCCCTCCAGATGATCCAAGCTCTGCAGTAATTTCCAGATAGGAGATAAAAAATTCACAGTTGGAGAAATTGGAGCTGGCGACTGTTTCCTTAAAAATATATTCACTCCAAAAAGAGGATTCAACCAGGGAGCATACGTCCAAGTTGCCCTGAATAGACACTCCGATCAGCAGCCGTCACAAGTGGATTTTTAAAGGAAAAAGAAAAAAACAGTTTCTGAGTTGTTTACCAATAATTTATATTATAATAACATAAGCTACAGATTGGTTACACATCACCACAAATTCCAGGAACCTGAAGAACATGAGTGAGGCAGCTAGTTAGAAACAAAATGATCTTAAGCAATTGCCTCCAGGCCTAGGTGCAGGGTAGTATGTGTTTTTTTGGGGAGAGGGAATGACTGACACGTCATACTCCTGTCTCTCCGGGCCTGATAAATTTTGCATACCTCACATAACTCAGACTGCTGGGCACCATTTTTCTGTTCTCCAAAATATGTGCCTTAAAACCCTGCTTTTTTTTTTTTTTTTTTTTGAGTCAGAATCTCACTCTGTCACCAAGTTGCAGTTCAGTGGCACGTTCATGGCCACTGCAGCCTCGACCTGCTGGGCTCGAGAGCTCCTTCTGCCTCAGTCTTCCAAGTAGCTGGAACCACAGGCACATGCCACCAAGCCCAGCTAATTTTTTTTAATTTATTGTGGAGATGAGGCTGATCTCGAACCCGTGGGCTCAGGCAATCCTCTCGCCTTAGCCTCCCAAAGTGCTGAGATTACAGACGTGAGTCATCGTGCCTGGCCAGAACCCTGCATTTTATTTTTTTATGTATTTTTTTAGACTAGAAAATGTAGTTTATTTAGAAAGTAAATTTGAGAAAGAGAAAGAGAAAATTCACCTGCCCAAGGTGGGGGTGCAAGGGGAGTCAAAGCCAGGAAACATGGCCTGGCCATAGCTCAAAGAGCACATGGCCATACCATAGCTTAGCAAGGCAATGACCTCAATGTCCTGGCAATAGCCAAACCCTGTATTTTATATTTTATTTTAGTTTAGTTTAGTCAGAGTCTCACTCTGTCGCCCAAGCTGGAGTGCAGTGGCACGCTCATGGCCACCACAGCCTTGACCTGCTGGACTCAGATGATCCTTCCACCTCAATCTTCCAAGTAGTTGGAACCACAGGCGCAAACCACCATGCCCAACTAATTTTTCTTGATTTATTGTAGAGACGAAGTCTCTTCAAGTTGTCCAGGCTAGTCTTGAACCTCTGGACTCAGGCAATCCTCTCTCCTCTGCCTCCCAAAGTACTGGGATCACAGGCATGAGCCACTGTGCCAGGTCAAACCCTGGATTTTAAAAGTGAGAAGACACATCTGCATTCCAGGCATCTCAGATGACCTCTATCCAGTCCCATAGAGATGGCCTTGATCCCTTCACACTGACTCTTTCTCCTCCTTCAAAACCCTCTCCCAGGCCGGGCTCGGTGGCTCAACCTGTAATCCTGCGCCTTGGGAGGCTGAGGTGAGTGGATTGCCTGAGCCCGCGGGTTCGAGACCCGCCTGGGCAACTTGGTGTGACCTCATCTCTACAATATATCAAAAATTAGCCGGGCATGGTAGTGCGCGCCTGTAATTCCAACTACTTGGAAGGCTGAGGCGGAAGGATCGCCAGAGCCCAGCAGGTTGGGGCTGCGGTGGCCGGGAGCGGCCACTGCACTCCAGTCTGGGTGACAGAGTGAGACTCCAACTCAAAAAATAAAAAAAAATAATAAAAATAAAAAGACTATGATGACAAATTTTACATTATGTGTATTTACCACAATTAAAAATCACTTTAAAAATAGAAGAGATTAGGACATTTACAACTCATTCTATGAAGCCGATATTACTTTGATATCAAAACCAGACAATGATATCACAAGGAAAAAAAACTACACATCAAAATCCCTTAAGGGTGTAGATAAACCAAATCCATTAACATATAAAAATATGCATTATGAACAAGAGGGATTTAGTCTAGGAATGCAAAATCAGTTCAACATACATAATTAATTAATGTAATACACCACACTAAAAAACAGGAGAATAAACACATGATTATCTCAATAGACAAAGAAAAACCACTTGACAAAGATGTAACATTCTTTTATTATAACAAACACCCGACAAACAGGATACTAGGAAACTTCCTTAACTTGATAAAGGCTATCTACAAAAAGCCTGCAGCTACCATCACACTTAAAGGCTGGATGTTTTTCCACTAAGATAAAATAAGATAAAAGTGTACATAATTTTATGGAATGTTATACCAGAAATTCTAGCTAGAGTAATTAGGCAAGAAAAAAGATAAAAGACATTTGGATTAGAAATAAAATATATAAAGCTATCTCTATACATGGATGGCATAATTTTGTACAGTTGTTCCTCAGTGTCCATGAGGGATTGGTTCCATGATTTCCCATGGATAGCAAAATCCACAGAAACTTAAATCCCTTATATAAAATGGTGTAGTATTTGCACATAACCTATGCACATCTTCCTGCACATGTTAAATCATCCCTACGTTATGTATGATACCTAATCAAATGTAAATACTATATAAATTATTGTTATACTGTATTGTTTAGGAAATAGTGACAAGAAAAATTCTGTACATATTCAGTATAGGTGTTCTCTTTGAATATTTTTTATCCACAACCGGTTGAATTCATAGATGTGGAAACGGATACAGAGGGCTGACTGTATATAGAAAATCCTAAGAAATTCATGCACACACACTATCAGAACAAACAAGTTCAGCCAGATAGCAAGATACAAGATCAATGAACATAAATCAATTATATTTCTATGAACAAGTATTGAGTAATTTGAAAATAAAAGGAAAACAATTAATTTTATAATAGAATCAAAAAGAATAAAACATTCAGGAATAAAATTCACAAGAAAACAGTGACATGAGATGTCCAGTGTGATCAGAGATGTCCAGTGGAAAAAAAGGACCCTGGGAAAAAAGGACCTAAACAACAGTTCAACAATAAACAACTACATTTTTACTATTAATTTTATAATAGAATCAAAAAGAATAAAACATTCAGGAATAAAATTCACAAGAAAACAGTGACATGAGATGTCCAGTGTGATCAGAGATGTCCAGTGGGAAAAAGGACCCTGGGGAAAAAAGGACCCAAACAACAGTTCAACAATAAACAACTGCATTTTTACTATTGTCTCTACAGCAGAGCACTGGACTACAGTAGGGAAGTGGCAAAACTCCTACGGAGCACAGAAATGTAGGATGGCAGCATAAAGAAGGGAACAAAATGCCCCGCTTTGCCACCTTGTCTCTCCAAGACCTTGTCTCCATTTGGAAATAAGAGCTACTTCCTCTTGTGAGAAAAAGGTAAGCTGGAGGCCCAAGGCAGCTCCTATTACTGCTGCAGATAGCTGTAGTTTTTGCTTCTGGAAAATTCTTCAGCTTACACAGGACATGAGCACAGTTTAGGGGAACTATCTGGAGTTCACGCAACTGCATCTCTCCAGAAAAGGAGTTTATGTTTTGACACTTCCACCCTCCCTGAGCCAATCTGCTATGGTATGGTGCCCTCTTGTAACTGGACCCCTGCAAAAGTGAGCCTTGCTCTGGGGGCCAGTAGCCACTGCATCTCTCCTTCTTGAGGTTTCACTGTCATTGTGCCATGTTCTCAAAAATGGCTCCAGAACCGCATTCCCAGATACTTTAAGCCTAGGCCCAGTGGAACAACTGTGACACTGGTACTGAGTCCATGTGGCACTCTAACCCTCAGGGGACAGGTGGCACTGCACATAGAAGAAGCTGAGGATAAGCCTAGCACCTGTCCCCAGTGAAGCTGTACCACTGCAGTCACAAACTCCTGCAGTCTAGGCCATCGAAGCACTCACAGGTTTGCTGACATTGATTACAGCTGAAGAAACTGCCTGGGGACTGAACTACTGTATTCTATGAGACCCAAAGCCAATGCATCATACCTAACTGTGCCCTAGGACACATGAGCAGAAGAAAATCTTTCTCTACAAACGTTACTCCAAAAAATTGTAAGAGGTGACTGTTCCATAGGATGTGCAGATATCAACAAAAGGACCCCAAATGTATAAAAATGCAAGGAAACATGACATCACCAAAGGAACACTATTTTACAGAACTGACCCCCCACCCCCCACCGCCCCCACCCCCGCCCAAAAGAAATTTACAAAATGCCTGAACAGGAATTTAAAATAATGATTTTAAAGAAGCTGAGTGAGATACAAGATAAAATAAATAAACAATTCAATGAAACCAGAGAAACAATTTATGATCAGAATGAAAAACTCAATAAAAATATAGATATCATTTAAAAACAAGAATATTGGAGCTGAAGAATTGAAGAAGTTAAAATAAAAAGGCAACCAAGAAATTCAAAAGTAGACTGAATCAAGCAGAAGAAGAAACTTTGAAACTTGCAGACAGGTTTTTTGAAATAATCCACAGGGGTATAAAAAGAATAAGGAAAGTCTATAGGACTTATGAGACACCATTAAGGGAACAATATTCACATTATGGGAATTCCAAAAGACAAAGATGGAGAAACCTAATTTAAAAAATAATAGCTCAGTTGTTTGGGAGGCTGAGGTGAGAGGACTGCCTGAGCCTAGGGATTTGAGATCAGCCTGGGCAACTTGGTGAGGCCTCATGTCTACAATAAATCAAAAACTTAGCTGGGCATGGTAGCACGTGCCTGTAGTTCCAGCTACTTGGAAGGCTGAGGTGGAAGGATTGCCTGAGTCCAGCAGGTTGATGCTGGGGTGGCCGTGAGTGTGCCACTGCACTCCAGCCTGGGTGACGGAGTGAGACTCCAACTCAAAAAAAAAAAGATTCCTAAATTGAGTCAAACCAGAGAGGTCCACTCCAAGGCACTTTATGATCAAACTGTCAAAAGTCCAAGACAGAGAAATATAAAAGCAGCAAGAGAAAAGCACCAAGTCACATAGAAGGAAATCCTCATAATTAGACTATTAGCAGATTTGTCAGCAATATTCAAAGTGTTGAAAGAGCAGGGCTTCAAGATGGTTGATTTGAGATGTTTTGTACTTGCCTCCTCCACTAAGAAGGAGCAAACTAGTGAGTAATCATACTTCAAATAGATCTTCCAGAGAGTACACTAGAATTTAACAGAAAAGTGGTAGAAAATACCTACAGCAAGAAAGAGAAGGATTGAGAACAGCCTGGGCAACTTGACGAGACCTCATCTCTGCAATAAATAAAAAAATTAGCCCGGTGTTGTAGCGTGTGCCTATAGTTCCGGCTACTTGGAAGGCTGAGGTGGAAGGATCGCCTGAGCCGCCCAGCAGGTCAATGTCGGGTTGGCTGTGAGCTTGCCACTGCACTCCAGCCTGGGTGAAAAGAGTGAGATTCCGACTCGGAAAAGAAAAAACAAAGAAGGAAGCTAGGCAGCCTGTTTGGTTGGAATTGACTTGGAGCCAAAGAGACTCCCAGGTATCAGGTAAGGGTAAGTGAGATACCCTCAACAGTCCACATTCCCATTTTAGACCCTTACAGTTTTAAACACAGGAAAGCCCCCTGACCCTTGCATGCCCCTAACCTAACATAGGGAGCTGCCAGAGGATTTTCCAATGACACTGCTTCAAGGACAGAGATTACGCTGAGTCCCCACACTCCCTGAGACCCACAGCAAGGTGCCATTTTGGAGCCCTATCCCCAACAAACTGCATGTTGTTCTGGAGCTCAGGGACATCAGGGCTGAAGCACAAAGAAGAGCAGGCTGCCACTCCTGGGCATAGGTGCAAACAGTTGTGGGGTATTGTACTTGAGGCGCTAGAGAGCAGGGTACCAGTTCCTGCAGAAGGGGCTGAGATGCAAGTGGCCCATGTATTCCCCACCTTCCAGCTTAGACTGCTGCCGGTAAAGGTGACTCAACCTTCCTCAGTGGCAGGGCAGCAGCATGGCCACTGCCACCCCAATATGAGCATTCTGCCAGTGGCCTGGGGATTGCCATTCCTCTGCCTACATGAGTAGCACCTGCACATACCATCTGGAAGCCTGAGGACAAGGCTGCTTGAACTGACTTCATCTCCCTCCACTCCAAGCTGGGATACAAAGTGTAGGGGCCCAGAGGATTGCTCAGCCCAGTCGACCAGTGTTGCTTCCTGAACACTCCTCCTAGGTTCCTGAGGTTGAGCCTACCTACCCAGCCACAACTACCACAGCTGTCATCTACTTGGAAAAGCGCCTGTGGGTTTGGGGGCTGTCTCACCCAGCCAGTCACAGCCACCACCAGCACCAGCAGGCAATGCTTGGGACCCAGAGAGTCATCCCATCACTGCCACTGCAACATAGAGGGTGCTTGTTATAGTAGCCAATCCATGCTGACTAATAAAATAATAGTATGATTATGACACGTCTTATTTTTCTGTTTGATTAGTTGGTTCTGGTGCTAAAAGACACTGTATAGTTGGATGTGACAATAGGTTTTTATCTATCAATTATATTAAACAGTCCTTAGTGTGATCTAAAACCACGTGAAGTGGGGACCAAAGTGAGGTCCAAACTTTACCTGTACAGTGACCATTTGTATACCTAACCTTGAATTGTACCCCACATCTTTAAAATAGAAATTAAGAAAACACTTAGTGTAATAAGACTTTTGGGGTAAACATTTTTCAAATAGACCT
Organism: Tarsius wallacei; assembly: GCA_963574415.1. Lineage (NCBI taxonomy): Eukaryota > Metazoa > Chordata > Mammalia > Primates > Tarsiidae > Tarsius > Tarsius wallacei. Next base: position 8,239 of record CAUYQG010116562.1, on the reverse strand, counting down.
CATATGCCTTTTATACTGCTGCAGAACAATTTGCTTCATCTCCCAGTAACATAGAGAAGTAACATCCTCTAAAAATAAATATAAATATATACATATATTTTTAATTCACAGTTGATAATTCTATCATGTATCATTTTACTCAAAACATTTTGATACTCTAGAAAGTTTGAGTGTAGGTGGGTTTCACAGTCCTTGCCACCTGTGATTCTCACCTCACTGTGTGTAAAAAACCCCAACAAAACAGTCTTCAACCTGAATCAACTTTGGTGAGTTACTCTGTGAGAACTCCAGATCAAGTGTGCATTGGTGTATATGTATATATGTGTGTTTGAACACGGAGTGGGTAGGGAGTAAAAAGTACCTCCCTCTAGGATACTGTAAGTGCCCCCGGCGAGCACCATAAATACTCCTCACTCCCTTTCTGGCCCAGAGTGGGCGTTTGGAGATGGGAAATGACTGAGATACAAAGCAGAGTCTGTGAGTCTTTGGATGCATTTGGAAATCTGAGTTGTGTATATCAGGAAGAAATGAGAAGAAGCAGATTCGCATGTATAGGAAAAACATTTCTTGAAGTAAACAGGAATTGGCTGAATAACTTAGCAATCTGGAAGCTAGATTTGGGGACAGGGCATTCAGGATTAGTGAGGCAGATTCAGCTTAGACAGGTGCTAACTAAACTCTGGCATGACTCACTCCATTGCAGAACAAGAGTGCTGCTCCAGCCCTGGAGGGCAAAGTAACAGCCTCTGGGTGGTATTTCATAACCTCCTGTTGGCAGCCCAGGAATGCTCAGTGGGACCTGCCCTCAGCCCACCCACCTGGTATGAGGACCAGATGCTTTTGGACAAAGCCCTTCTTCACCAACCCATCTCTGTGTACAGCTCCTGCTTCAAGAGGGAAAGGAAAGAACTTGTTCAGTCAAAGACACGCAGTCAAGAGTCAAACTGAAAGTAAATTTAATGGGTGCATAATAGAGCTGAATCACTTGTCTTCACCTTAAGTCCCTCTTCAGACAAGCTCTGAGCAACTAAAAACCAGCTCTGGTACTAAGACCTTCAGCCTAATTCAGAGGCTCAGAGTGTAGGAAAACTTCAGAGCATGCTTTTGGGTGACAGCAGGCTAATTGCAAGGCAAATTAAGACTCAGAATAGGAGAGGGTGTTCAGCATCTGGTGGTCGGCTTCTCATGGGCATGGCTGTGGACCACATTACTTCTGCTTGGTCTTCTGCTGGGCTGGTCCTGAAGTGACCGTTGAGACGCAGGGCTCGGGCATCTTGGGTTGGCAGGGCTCGGGCATCTTGGGGTGGCAGGGCTCAGGCACTTTGGGGTGGCAGGGCTCGGGCACCTTGGGGTGGCAGGGCTCGGGCACCTTGGGGTGGCAGGGCTCGGGGACCTTGGGGTGGCAGGGCTCGGGCATCTTGGGGTGGCAGGGCTCGGGCACCTTGGGGTGGCAGGGCTCGGGCACCTTGGGGTGGCAGGGCTCGGGCATCTTGGGGTGGCAGGGCTCGGGCACCTTGGGGTGGCAGGGCTCAGGCACCTTGGGGACACATGGCTCCTGGGGTGGAGGCTGGCAAGGCTGCTTCACCTGCTGCTGCTGAAGCTGAGGAGGTGGGATGCAGGGCTGCTTCTGCTGCTGGGAATTCATGCTTCAAAGCTGGCTGGTCCTAGAGACAGAACAGATGATTTAAACAGGGAATAACTATAGAAAAAGTCATGCTCCATGCCACTTCAGATTTCTTCAGAAGCAAATGTTCTTTCTCCCTCTCTACCACAAAGAATACTTTGATGGTTTCTGAGTCTTTAAGGAGGAGAAGTTTAAAGGTGATCTGTCCCGCTCCACTTGAGCAGGGCCTCTCCCAGTGCCCTCTTTCTTCCTACATATCTTAAATTAGCAGCACAGCAGCGGGCCTAGAAGGAAAATTAGACTCATAGTATTGCATCATTTGGAAATATGTTATTTGGGACAAATTCCAATAAATTCAATCCACCCACTTCTTTCTGACAAATAGCATGGTTTTTCACCTATAGGACACCTTACCCCTCTAGAACCCCACACAGTCCCACCCCTGGCCTGGCTCATACACTCCTCTGTCTTGAATGCTTTCTCTTTCCTGCTTGTCCAAGTACTACCCAACCAGCACAGATCACTTTATATGGGAATTTTGGCGGCTTTTCTAGAGCAAGCCCTACAGAAAGCACCTCTGTTTCCCCAAACTGCTACAACACTTGTCCTCATCACCTGGCAGTGATGACTTACTACATTGTATTTTAACTCCTATTCTCCTGAATAAGTTTTAGTTTCATGGAGTACATTTCCTACTGCCTAAATTATTTCTTAGTAGCCAACGCGCCAAATATAGTAAACTCTCACAAAAATATTTGTTGAAAGAATAAAATCACCTGTATTAAAATTATGAGTAAAAAGGAATTAAAATGCCAGTGAAAATGAAGCTTCCTTAGCCTGTTACTAACTTATTCTGAACCTTTGTACAAGTCAATCCCCTTCTTGCTGACACAGAAACAGTGAATGCAATGTCTGTGGACCACAGTAATGTCTAAATTCCCTTCAACCCACACTAGAATGAAATCATGTCCATTGCAGCAACATGGATGCAGCAGGAGGCCATTATTCTCAGTAAATTACTTCAGAAACGGAAAATTGAATACAGGACATTCTCACTTGTAAGTGAGAGGTAAAAACTAGAACATATGGACATAAGAATGGGAACAGCAGACACTGGGGATTCTTAAAGGAGGAAGGGGGGTGGGGAGGGTTAAAAAATGACCTACTGGGTACCATGCTCACTATTTGGGTGATGGGTTCCATAGAAGCCCAAATCTCATCATCCTGCAATATACTTATGTAACAAACATGTAAATGTACCCCTTGAACCTAAAATGAAATTTTTTTTCGAAAAAGACAAACATATTCTGAGGTTATAACTTGATTGAAAAGTCTGCATGGCTAAGACCAAATTTCAATAATAAGGAAAAAGTGCACCACAAATTCCAAGGAGGCTCTAATAAGAAATCAGACACCTAGAATACGTGGTAAAAGTTCTAAGGAAAGAGACTCACCTGTTGTGCAGAGAGGAACAGTCTGTATGGCCACTCGAATCTAGTGTGGTGCTCCCAGTCAGCTGGCTTTTTATGCAGGGAGCAAGACCTGCCTCAAGGAAATGAGATCTTTTTGGACTGCTGTGTCTTCATTTCTTACCTGTCAGACATGATTCACTCCAATTCCCTCATCCACCTGTTGACTCAGCCTTTCTCACGAAACTTGTGGCACTTGCTGTCTGACAAGGATGTCACCTGTGCCTTATCCTCACAGAACAGTCTTTGCATTCAGATACAGGAAGGGTGGTATAGGCTAAAAGAGAGAGAAAGAAGAAGTTCTAGGACTGCCAGAGCCAGAAAAAGTTCTATTTTCTGGAAGGTCCTAATCCTTAGCACAGATGAGGCTTGCTGGGCTGATTAATATTTGGAGTAGATGTGAATATAAACAATAGGTGTTCCTGGGTCTTCTGGGAGGCTGAGGACATGGTGACTAAATTGTCCCAGGTGGAAAAAAAGTAATAATTCTGTTCAATACTCAGTGTGCTAAAGGATGGCTATAAAAAGCCTTCTTTCTGAGAAAGGACAACAGCAGATAGGGCAAGGGGACCTCAGCCCATGAAGAGGAGCTCTGAACAAGGAAGGACAATCACATTCAGTAACTCTGGAGCAATCTGACCCTTCTATCCCATCCCTCTACCATCTAATTTGACAATAGGCCCCGAAGACCCTGCATTTCATAGGGATCCCTTCTCTGTAGCCAACAAAGCAGCATGAGAGCTAAGATTCCCTGAGCCTTTCTGTCAAAGTTCATTCTGTTCAAGAAGAAACTGAGGTCACTAACCCAGGACTGCCTGCAATACAAAACCTGTCACAAGTGAAGTCTTTAGAGACTCCAAAGCACCCTTCCAACCTAGGTTTTTGGATGGTGGCTCCTTCATTATTTTGTTCATATAAATGTGGAACACCTGCTGGCTCCACATCTGTGTCACCTCACATGACCTTGAGCCCAGGATCGATCAGCTACCACCAGTGGCTCCTCTCACTGGGTCCTCCTAGTCATACATGGTACCTCCTAGTCATACTCAGAGAACTGGCAAGTATAGAAAAGGAAGGATGGATGGATGGATGAGATTATTTGCAAAGAGACACCAGAGACTTCTTTGAGAACTATTCTTATAAGGGAAATACTTCCTTGTAGCAGGCTTCATGGTATGAGCTGAGAAGAGCAGGAGGGGCTCTGCAAGAGGCAGATGTTTCTGTTACTTTTTCCACTGATTTGATCTCTCTTTGCTAGAGTTTTAGTAGTCACCTCTCCTGGGCTGGAGCCAGTGCTGCTACCATGCCGAAGTTCAAGGCCTCGTTCATCAGTTTAGCTCTCTTCTCAGCTTGGGTTCAAGCCTCTCCTCCAATTCTCTTCCTGTAGACTCTACTACGGAAATTCCAAGCACAGCTTGTTGCTGATATGGTGGGATTCTCAGACCTAAGGCAACAAGCCTCCTGCTTCTTGGTCCTCTATGCCACCAGGCTAAGAATCTTGCTGACCAGAATCTCAGCTCTGAGGCTGGGCCTCAGCCTCTCATGTCTTTCTTGGACTCACATCCTTTGGTGTGTAGGAGACTTTCACTCAGTATTCTCTCTAGGCTTTGACCTGATGCTTCTGCCTGACTTGTGTTTCTTTTCCCTCAGTTGGCACTGTTCTCATTCTAGCTTCTGAGGTTTCTCCTTTTACCCTTCTGCTTTTGTACAAAGTACACTGAATCATTGGATCAAAGGTTTTTTCTACTATACAGGGGAGTGCATTTCCTCCACCAGTAGTGCTGGATCTGCCATGGATTTGTTGGGAAGCCACATGGCTGCTGATTGCAGCTAACATCTCCTCACACGTCTCTGACTTTCACAGAGCTGTCCTTCTCAGTATGAGAGGATGCTGCTAATTTTTTCATAGCAAAGCCTGACATTTCTTGGACTTGCTCATTAACTGTAGTTGGTACTTCTTGGCTATTCTTACAAATTCTCTCTGCCCTACCTTTGTAAGCCTAAATGGTTTTGTTCAGGAGCCTATTGATAAAGCTTATTTCTGGAATTTTGCATGAAAATAAATTCAGGAAAGAAGCTTTCGCTGTTAAGTTTCATCCCAGAAAGATCAGGGCTGAAGCTTGGTGAAGAGGCCATCTTTCACCATGATAGGCTTTGAAGAGAATTTTATGGGGTGCCATGAGAGGCATCCATCTGTCTTTGCATTGTTTTAGCCCTGCCATCTTCTGAGGCTGTTCTAGCTTTGGAGAATATGCTGCTGCTGTCCAAATGAGGCTTCAAAGGAGAAGCCTTGGGCAGACACTGTCTAGGCGGTTATTGAAGAGGTAGACACTGTGGGGGAGATGGTGTAGTGGTAGACAGTGGTGAGGTGGGCTTTGTGGACACGTGCGAGGTGCTGGGCATTTGAAGACCAAGTCTCCAGACACCAGGAAAGAAATGTCACAGGATATGTAGGTAAGATTACAGAAGTGGCTGGCAAGGCTACTTCTTTGTTTCTTTTTACTTAGCAACATCTAAAAGAGAGAAGTGACTACGGTAATAGAAGTTCTGTCCTTTAGGGAAAGAGGGAAAAGTTCATTTGACAAGATAGGGCAGTACTTGTCCAAACTGTGAAGATAGTTTTTCATCTCTTAATGCCATCGTTATGACATGGGCTGCTTCCTACTTAGCATTTTTATTTATTTATTTATTTATTTTTGAGAAAGCAGGATTTATTGAGAGGACAGAAAAGCTCCCACAGTGGGAGGGGACCCAAGGAGGTTGCCCAGCGTTTTTCTTTACCAGAAATTATACTACAAAGACTGCCTCGTTGTATGGCATTATTCAAAGGAAATACACCTTTTCTCATGCAACAAAAAACGTTGGGTGAATTAAGAAAAAAACTTAAGGAAGTCAGAACAACTACTTCAAATTTTGATCACAATATTTTTCCTTTTTCTTGTTTCCCATGTATTTTATCTTAACTAAAGAGCCTCTGGTAATGAAGCAACTGCTTCTCAGGAAAAATGGCCACATTTTAGCTCACTCTTCTTTGGAACCAACATAGAGGAATTTTTCTCAAATGGGAACTCTCTTGTTTTTATTCTCCTTCATTTCAATGTCATCTGCTTAGCTTTCTTCTTCATGAAGATTTCAAAATAATGTACTATAAACAAAGCAAAACCATATTATATAATATCTACATCTTTTCCCCACCAAATGAGAAAAACCACAAAAGTATCAAACATTTTTTTTCAGATGTGAAACATAATCTTATTGCTCTAACATAGACATGAATCTCATGAACTCATGTACAGCCATGTAGGAGACTGCAGTCTTATGTAGAGGGAAGTGAAATATCCCAAGATTGTGCAGGATCATTTCTTAAGCTAAATACAAGTCATTTGAAATGACAAGTCAGGGAGCCTCTGGTGATGACATGTCCTGGAAACTCCCTGCTGGAATATGTGCTCTGCATGGCACAATCTTGCAGTTACAATGGACTGTTGGTGGCAGTGGAAAAATTTGAGGATTCTTCAGCTCTAGAAAAAGGAACTTCTTTCAATCATTCATTCCACTGATTATTAAGTGCCTGCAACATATCAGATTATGTTCTAGAATCTTGGAACATATCAGCGAACAATTACAAAGGTCTCTGACCTGGTAGAGCTCATGTGCTGTAAGGAAGGGTGGAAAAAAGTGTGTGTGATAATACTACCAAGGTACTCTAGTTTGGTAAATATAGAATTGTGGTTTTTGGAAAAAATCTTTTTTACAAAGTTATGTTAAATATTACAGTGTAGATATCTGAGATTATGATAAAAGTAAAGATTCTGGTATGAAAGTAACTGAATATTAGGGAAAACTGGCCTGATGTTCCCTATGCTAATAACTATATAACACTTGTCTTACTGATCTTCTTGGTCACACGGGAACCAACAAAACCCCTCAGTAGTTTCCTATCTAAAATCCTGGCCTAGAAGTTACCATGATCCTTTTTATTGGTGCCTTAGGTAGTGGGACAATTCTCCTCACCCCCACCCAATGTTCCTGCACTATGATTTTTTTTTAAGTAGTGATACTATTGGCTTATGTGTTTTTGGAGTCGAGAGCTCCCTGCATCATTGAATGCCAAGATGCTTCCTGTTCCACTTTCCCCCTGCACCTTCCTGAATGTTATGCTGTGCTAAAACATTCAGTAAAATTATTATCTGTTATCTGAAAAGCAGATTATTTTCCCAATAAGCTTGTAATTATACAAAAAATAACAAAAAATATGCAGAGATTTGGTGAGTATTGGCTACTACTGACTTTCTTTGGCAATGTGTTGATGAGTTCATGAAGAAAGTGGCCAATTTGCAGGTAGAATGAAGAGGAACAGAGTACACAGATTTGATGGGAAAAGTTGGCTACATCTAAATCCCAAGACAAAGAGACATGACCAAGAGAAGCAAAGATCCATTGAGACTACTTTTTGCAATAAAGATGAGATTTTTTAAAATGCACCCTTTCTATTCATATTTTTTCAGAGACAATTGGGCAGTAGCAGTACACTTAAGAAAAGAGAAATGGGGTCAAGGAGGCAAATAAACAAGACTGACTTGAGAATTAGATTAGGAAAAATAACTTTGAATAGAGTTAATACCAAGGGAGTTGATAGTAACAAATTAGAAGCCTTCTAAATATTTGGTGGACTTAAATAAATAAATAACAATCAGACAAAACTTACTGTTCATGCTATGTGTATTTGTCAGGGTGGGTTATCTTCTGTGACAAAAGTTTCCAATATGTTTGACTTCATAGACTAGAATTCTATTTTTTATATGTCCCATGTCCATTGTGTGTTGGCAGGGACTCAGACTCCTTCCATTCTATGGCTCAGCACCATCAACCAACACTTCTTCCACTGAACTCTACTTTACTGACAGGGACAGAAAGTACACTTTATCTTAAATACCTGAATATGGAGATGACAAACTGCATTTCCAATGACATGTTTTAGCTAGATGACGTCACATGGTAGACGTCACCAAACTACACATAGCTGTGTGCCCCAATATAGAAGAGAATAGGATATTGGTGAGCTCTCCCCACTCCATCACAGTTTTGCCTACTAGTTGCCAAGTATCTGTTCTCCTTCTAACATAGACACGCTCACTTCTTTCCT
>CAUYQG010116561.1:0-28137 GCA_963574415.1 Tarsius wallacei | reverse complement strand
TTCATTTATTAAAAGTCAGACTATCAGCAGGAATATGTATAGAGATTCTAGGTCAAAACATAAAAATATATGCATTTTATAAAGTACATTCATTTGAAATTTGTATTTATTGCATTCATCTTTGTCAGTGCTCCATGAGGCTTTCAATAATTATTTTCCAATAATACGATAATCAGTTTAACAACGAGGAAGTGAAGAATCTCAAAATATCTCAACTTAGTAAGGGGAAATTACAGCTAATAGAAACATCCCTTTAAATCAATACTACTTATACATTTACCTTTTCTACTACTGGGATAATTAAAGGAGACATACACCAGGTGACTTTGAGGTTTTATGTTACGGCATCAAAACCAATAACTCTAAGAAATAATATTGTGAAATGATCCTTGAATGACATAACATGATGTATAATAATGCAATGTCCTGGAAGTAATTGTAAAGATGATGGTAATGATGGTTATGAGAGTAGGTGGAAAAAGGAAAGTGTGAAAGAAAAAGACAACAGTTAAGGAGAATAAGATGGGAAGAGAATGAAGTAAGGAGGGCAAATCGATGGAGGAAAAAATAAGAAAAACAGAGAAGGGGATAGGTGAGAGAAAAGCAAAGAGTTAAGAGAATTATTCTATGCAAATTTAGTTGTAAATTTAGTTGAACAATTTTGTATAATTACTTTATTGGTCATTAAGAGTTTAGAATGTTACAGTTCATTTCACTCAGCAATTTTCTTATTTTCTTCATGTACATATGAGGTGTTTCTTTTTTGTCTAGTGAGGATCAGAAAAGCATGTTTAATAATTAAGATCTTAGTTTTAAAATGCCAGTGTTATATGATAAATATCCTTTTTCATACATACCTGTATGTGAATAGAATCACACAGTCTTCTCTCTGTCATAAACCTTTTTTGTCCTTTGTTATTATTTAGAAAATGTATACACTTTCATACACAGCTCCTGAAAGGATTATTTATATTGCTTGATAAGGGCCATAAAAACTGGATTTGGTAACTCTACTATTCTCTAGGTAATAGAGAGTGTATGACTGCACCCATAGCAATATTTATGTAATGCTTTTTATTGTGTTTGATGTCAAGAACTGGCAGGTATCTTGCTTAGGAATATTAACAATATATGCCAAAACAACACTCAGAGTGTAAATGACCTATCCTGGGCTGGCCTTCCAGGCAACATATTGCTAAATCGAGTCCAATCTATAATAAGTGACATCAGGGAGATAATGCCAATTGAAAAGTGATCCAAAAATACTATTAAGTCGCTATTATCAGGATAAGTATAAAGCTAAATTAGCATGACATACAAAGCTATATTAGAAAAAAACAACAAAATTATTTAGGAAGAATTGGCCACTTTCTAGTGTGGCTTCCACAGCATTAATTCATCTTTAGAAAGAGTAGTTCTGTTTTTCCTTTGTGGTTCAGGGAAATTACTGAATATAAGGGACAAGGAACACAGGGTGTGTAGACAATACATGTAATTTTCAAAAGAAATGCTGTCAGTGCCCAAGACTTTAACCTTCCAAGGCAGATACAAAATTAAAAGATTCTCAGAAGCTAGGCATTCTTTCTCAGCATAAATTTGACTAGGAAGTATTGAGATTTTGATTAATTTATGTATTTGACCAAAGAACTAGGTAGTTGTACTTGCACTTACAGTTAAGATGGTATCTTGTTCTTACTGAGAAAGTTAACATATTTGTTTGTGTTGAGTCTCAAACTATCTGATACATGCAAGATGCATCTCTCTTTTCCTGAAACTCTGCCTCTCACATAGTTTACTTCTTCCATGTACTTTCTTTTAGATTCAGATTATATTCTCAATGACCTGTTTTCTCCCGAGGTTATAATCTGATAGATGAAATTTTCTCTCATTGTAAAAATGAGAACTACTAGAAATGAAAGTGTATATTGAATCAGATTATGTCAAAAGGTAGAAATTTATCTTGAACTGTCTATTTTAGGGCAAACCATTTTTATTTTACAAATCTTAAATATTAATAGAGATTTACTTCTTTCTAAGGATAATATGGGACTTTAATGAAACTCATCTTCTATTGTCTTATACATTAAGACAAAATATATTCAGTAGCTAAATCTTTACATCAAAATGGATATGAAGCCTATCAACTATTTTCCTCTCCTAGAAGATAAAAATATATTCTATATGTAGTTTGGAAAAAAAACTGTTCTAAGTCCAAATCTTAGGGTAGAAAGTCACTAAGAACAATTTAGGAACTAGTCACAAAAAGGACATTCAACCAAAAGTGATTTAAATGTTCATGGCTGATGTATAGAAAGAATATGCTTAATTTATCATTGTTCTAGAACAACAGTGACTCCAAAAGAGGCAAAAGCTCCTTTAAAAAAATTTAAAGATGTGGGGTACAATTCAACAACTCAGGGTTAGGCATGCAAATGGTCATTGTACAGGTAAAGTTTGGGTCTCACGTTGGTCCCCACTTCACCTGGTTTGAGATCAGGTATCCTCAGGTATCCTTATTGATGATGGGGGGGGGCACTCCCCAGGAAGTTTCCCACTACTGACAATCCCTTTCTTGTAGTATTATGATGGCAAAAAAATCTTACAAGCAAACTTTGATTATAAACTGTAAACATGAAGCTTAAGTATCAAATACCTACTACAATGTAGCATTTTAAAAAGTGATACAATGGTTTCATATAAAAACACATAGCAAACTCGATACATAAATATGCATACACATATGAATGAAAATATTTATGTATAACGTTCTTCTATAATATTTATAGACTGGTACTACTGTCTTCCATGTTTTTCTAAAAAAAAAAATTCTAAGTACCTTAAGGAACTAGAAGGAAAATTTTTGAGATATGTTTGAAAAAAATTCTTTGAAAAAAAATGTTTAGAGTGATATTAATGATCAGCATGAACTTACATTGTCTATGACTATTATATTTTCTTCTCTAGTCTGAAAAATATTAAGTTTTGAATTCTAATATGCCATGCACTATACTACTTAAATACCCTCGATTTAAAATTTTATGTGGTAATGGAGACTTAGCAAATAGGCAAAGTGTGTTGTTAGATTCTGACTGAATGGAATTATTTAGCAAATACAGATGTAACAATCCAGCAAAAGTCATCATTGAGCTACTAGCTGAACAGAGTGGGTAAAATTATAAATAACATGGAAGTAAATTGCTCTGAAGAGAAAATTAAAGAATAGATTAAAAAGAGCCTAGGAAAGTTTGGGTTTCAGGATATAGCTTCTGAAAGTTTTAAAAGCTTAGGCAAAACAAGCTAACATTTTAGATTTGTAACTTTTCTTTTTCCTTTTTTTTTTTTTTTTTGAGTTGGAGTCTCACTGGTTATCCTTCCACCTCAGCCTTATAAGTAGCTGGAACTACAGGTACACACCACCATGCCTGGCTAATATTTAGATTTCTTGTAGAGATGTCTTGCTAAGTTGCCCAGGCTGGTCTTGAACCCGTGGGCTCCGGCAATCCTCTCACCTTGGCCTCCTAAAGTGCTGGAATTATAGGCGTGAATCACCGTGCCCGGTCAGATTTGTAACTTCACAAGAATTTTAAGCGAATATCTTAAAATCTATAAAAAGCCAACATAACTTTAATTTTTGTTTTTGTTTTGAGTCAGAGTCTCAGTATGTCATCCAGACTGAAGTGCAGTGGCACAATCACAGTTAACGCAGTCACCATCTGCTAGATTCAGGCAATCCTTTCACCTCAACCTTCCAGGTGACTGGGACTACAGGTGTGCACCACCACACCTGGCTAATTTTTTGATTTATTGTAGAGACAAGGTCTCCCCATATTTGCCAGGCTGGTCTTTGAACTTGAGCTCAGGCAATCTTCTCACCTTGGCCTCCCAAATTGCTGGGATTACAGGGTACGCCACCATACCTGGGCTGGTAACATAACTTTTTAAACGTTTAAAATTCATATGTTTAATCTATGAGTCCAATAATGTTGATATTTGACCTTCTTTATACTATTTAAATTGTGTAATCCAGGCCTTTGGACGTGCCACTTATGTAACTGAAGTCAAAATACTTAACTCATGAGAAGAAAAAAAAAGAAAAGAAAAAAGAAACTTTGGCTGTGCCTTGTTTTAATAATAAACTTTCTGAATAATTAAAATGTTTTATTTGGAAGGAAAAGCTGACAGGTAGCAAAACTCATACAGCATTTATGAATATGTACATAATAGATGTCAAGCAGCAAAAACAACTTTAGTAATTGCTGTGCACAATATCTGAATACCATGATGTGCAGAAGAAAAAAAAGCATAGGAAGTCTATATTTATAAACCAACATTCGTAATGAAAATATTAAGAATCTTTTAAACTAATTCCACTTTACTGTTCAAAGTCCATGTTTATATATTTTCTGTTAAAATCTTTGCAAAATTTGCACTCAAAGCTAAAATGTTTTTACTTTATCAGAGCATATCTTATTAATTTATTATTTGTATTATGCTTGTTATATGTATTAGCACAGTTAATGTTCAACAGTCAGAATTATGTGATAACTACAGGGCTATTTGAAATGTGTTGGTGCACAAAGCAAATACTCGTTACATTTCCTAATATTTGTGGAAACAAATCCATAATATGATTTGTACAAATACATAAAACATCAGCTCATCTAAATTACCAGTCGTTTCTGGTAGGACCACTGCAAGACTTCTGAGTTTAGAAATGCAATATAATTATTCTCTTTCAGGCCTTTTACATTGATAGAAACAGTGGCAGATAGGTAAAAGACTGAATCTGAAAATATTTTTGTGATGTAATAAAAAGTGAAACGTTCACAATGATATGAATAATTATGCCACCCAGTACATTTTGTGCTTTTGTGTTATGTCCTTAAAATGTTATGTTTTTATGTTATGAAACATAAAGATTTCCTCTGCTGTTAAATATTCAATACCATTAAACACATTAAGCTAAAAAGTTTTATAGAATAATTATTTTTTTCTATATTTTGCCAAACTTGTGGGTAAAAAAATACAGTTAATAATGCAACTGTTATGAAGCAGGTGGCAATCTGGCATCATGCAGATGAACCATCTGGCAGGTGGATTAAAATTTCACATTTCATAGATCTCGTCATAGAATGTAAATGTGGCAACAATCCCCACCATTTTTGAAAATGCTTTTGTGTTTTAAAATACATCGATGCACAAAAATTATTCTATAATTCCACATAAGCTATTTTTAATATTTAATAAATATCAGATTTTATTAAGATTTTTCTATTGTATCTTTGAAGGAATAAATCTTTGCTAAATAGTTTTCTTTCATTGTAGTCCATGCATGTTTCATTTCTCTTTATTTTCTGTCTTGAACCTGACACCCAGGCATTGTGCTGACCACCCTTATACTCAAATATCTACACCGTGTCTTAGTCCATTTGTGCTGCCGTGGAGGAATACCTGAGGCAATTTATAAAAGAAAAGTTTATCTGACTCTGATTTATTTGGTTTATTTATCAAGTTCTATGGGCTGTACAGGAAGCATGGCACCAACATCTGCTTCTGGTGAGCACCTCAGGAGGCTTCCATTCATGGGGGAAGGTGAGGGAGAGGTAGCGGCTTACAGATCTCATGGCAAGAGAAAGATGGGAGGGAGTGCCAGGTTCTTTTCAGCAACCAGTTCTAGTTGGAACTAAAAGTGAACTCATTTACACCTGTGCGAATGCCAGCAATCAGACTTTAGGACCCAGACACCTTCCATTGGGCTCCACCTCCAGACAGCAGATCAATTTTCAACAGAGACTAATGAGAGAGGAGATAGTCAGAAGCTGGTTAGGCAGACAGAGAGGGAGGGTCTCGAGGAGACTTAATACCTGCAGGAAGCCCCCTGCACCACCCCCATTATATAATTGTTGGCTGAAAATGTGGTTAAGAGCATCCTCTCAACCCAGGATGTACTGCTAAAAGGTACCTTTTGCTGCCTAAATGCAGGTGCAGCAACTTAACTAAATGTCCTAACCCGACCTTGTCTTCTTATAATATCATTAACATAGTATTTGCATTAAGGCTTTACCCCTCACCCCGCCCCCCCCCCACCATGGGCTTTCCTGTGGTACTTATCGGTAGTATTCAATATGGAGTAACTTTGGTCAAGGACCTACATGCGCAATAAAAGTTGGGTCTCAGGAAGTAAGGGGTGGATGAGATGTAAATAATAGAAACGCCACCAGCAAAAATAAGATAAAAACCACATACAAACTCCTAGCACTTGTTACCCATTTCGGGCCCAATCTCTTTTTCTAGAGAGCTTTGTTACTTAATAAACTTCTTCTTGCACTCATTCTTTTGGTGTCTGCGTTCCTTAGTCTTCTTGGTCATGGGACAAGAATCTGCGGTTACTAGTCCAAGCTGACAATGTAGCTAAAAACTCCTGTAACACTAGGTGGGGGCAAAAAAACCATATCAAAACCATAGCGCACAGTTTCCGTGACGAATTATTACTCTCCTTCAATAGAGAATTTGACTTTATTTAACATGCCTTTAATTTTTAACACAATATAAAATTAATATACTTCTATAATTTTGAAAAAATTTCTAACATTTCAAATGTCTAAATCTAAAACAATATTTTATATAAATTGGACATTGAATATGCATATGTGTGTGTGTTTGCATAGATAAAGAGAGAGAGAGGATATATTTAATTAAGTAGCAATCAGTAGACAGTATTCGCCCTAAACAAGAAGAAATGAATTTGAGAAATAATCACAATTAACTTTCTGGAAAATATGCATCCCGAATAGTGTTTTGTTTGTATGTGTGCTGTGTGCTCCTCCACATACAATGCACACACACAGACACATATATGTGTTTTATTTTTTAATATTCTATAATAGATATTGTGTCTGGATGTCCTTTTCTATTTGGAATTTTGAGATTATTATGCAGTAATAATTTCATTGGCAACTTGGTTTATTTCCACTCTTAAAGAGAAACATGCAAATTACTATTATTATTTAGCTATAGAACATTGAAGAATACTTTTAAGTACCCTACATATTTTTATAGACATATTATAGGCAGAGTTTAAAATATTAGAGTAAAATGGACTATGTAACACCTACATTTTGCTTTAGAAAGCAATTTTCTCCTTTTCTTAATTATTGACATGGTTTAAATATGTGACATCCTCCTACAATAGAGTGTATATATCGTTCTTCCGATGAAAAATGGCTTTACTTTTTATTAATCTTGCATCCCTTAGTAAGGCTTAGAGTAGTTGATTCATGTTTTATTAAACAAAAAACTACCACCCAGTCTATCTGCTGAATTTATGTATCCAGATGAGAATTCAAATGTATCTATATGTTTATTTTATTTATTTTAATTCAAATATGTATTTTTTCTTTTATTTTCCCAAGCATAATACACAATTACCTGTGTTTTGGAACCATACCTTTCTGTACTTGTTGTGGAGTTAGTACAACTGTCTGTGTATACTATTTTTGAGAATCCTACTGTGTCTGTTTCTAAGCACTGACTATTTGCTATGTTTAATTATTACTGATAAAAATAAAACAAAGAACACTCTAGTGCTAACAAAACCAAGATGGCAGCTACCTTTTTGGGTACATATATATGTGAAGGCACACAAATTAAAACTCACCTTATTTTATCCATTTTATGACCAATATTTGAAATTAATTGTCAAATTTTAAAATAAATGTGTTTAAAAATTATATCTATGCAGCAATTTCTTCATTTATGTGATTTAATCTCATATAATAATAGACTATCTGAATGCTTTTTCTTATAGAATTTCTCTTTCAGCGTGTTTTAAAATATGGTCCGCTAGTTTATCAAAATCAAATGAGAAAATTTCTGTGTGTAGCTAGATTACAGCAGAATTTTGTTTAAACCCACTCAATAAAATAAAAAAGGTAAAGTGGGAGAGAAAACCAAACATACTGTATATGTAAGAGAATCTAGTTCAAATGAGATGTTTATTTAAATGAAATCAATATCAGTGAATAATAGCAGAAACATATAGCATAATACACTTTTAAATAAGTATTCATTCCAGACTTATGTAATCATTAATTGAAATAAAAATAAAACAATAAAAAATAACTTATTTATATATTTAATATAACCCAGGAACTATGCTAATAAGCAAAAAACAGTTTTATATTTTAATCAATTCTCTTTTTTATATTAGAAAATATAGTTTATTTAGAAGTAAATTAGAGATAAAGAGAGGAAGAAAGAGGAGATTCACCTCCCCAAGGTAGGGAAGGGGTTCAAAGCTTAAGAAACATGGTGACAGCCATAGCTCAAAGAGCACATGACCACACCATAGCTTAGCAAGGCAATGGCCTAATCGATTCTTATTAGCTTGTTATTAGTTTTTCCAATTTATAAAAGATGATCATGAGATTGATAAAAGGTAGCTATTTTAGAAACTAAGTCATTTAATATGACAATATATTTAAATTCAGGTTGTTTATTACTCATTGTAGAAAATATTGTTAATATTTAATCTATGTCAAATTTAAAATATTATTACTAAATTATTCTGTTATTCTACTTGCATTTAACCAGCATATATTTTCAAATCTAAATATGGTTAATTGCATAAGCACATCCATGCATACGTATATGAGGTGCATATGAACTGAGTAAAATACACGCTTGCATAAAAAGTAAAGTTTCTTACGTATGGTCTCAGGTAATTTATTTTTAATAGAACAAGTTCAAACAAAGATTTCTTTTTTGTTGCTGTTGCTACTGTTGCTCCTATTGCTATTATTCTTGTTCTTGTGATAAAATTACTATGTTTGCAACAAAAGTAAATTCTGATTTTATTTGTGGTTTAAATTACTGATCTTTAAAACCAGCTCTCCCTCCTCCCCTCACACATACCCCATTCTATTCTTATTTTTTTCCTGTTTGGTAAAAACTATGAATAACGACATAAAGTAGAAGTGAGCATCCCTTTGCCAAAAAAGATAATGTCTTACTAATTTTCTTCCCAAAATGGTATGTACTGCAAGGTGTATCTATTTTATGTTTTGAAATTAGGATATTTATTTTTGGAAAAAATAAATTGCTTCTCCATGCTGTATATTGTAATAGAATTGTTTCAGTCCAAAAGCAATTTAAGTCAGCAACATATTGAACTGTAATTAAAGATTTATGATTCCATTAAAAGGTAACGTTGTAGTTAATTCCTAATAATAAAACACTTCATAAAAGTTCAGTGTTATACACAATGCAGCATACAAATGACAAGTTCTCCCAAGTATTTACTGAGTTTGTGATTCAATAGCAAATATTAACACTTGAATTTTCAATAGCATATCAGATTGAGTTTAGCTTTGATTAAGGAATTATAATTTTTGATATATTTTCAGAACATGTTATATATTTAGGTAAGATAACTGGATACTCCTTGAAAATATTATTGTGCTTTATTTCTTTTCAATGCATTTCAATTCTTAAGAAAATAATTAAATTCTGTTCAAGCACATATAGTGAGTTGATGTGGCAATGCCCTTTCTCAGCTCCAAATATATAAAAATGAAAGCAATGTTATAAATATAGCTAATTGAAAGTCATAGCCACGTTAAAAAAAGACAAAATGCATAAAGTGTTAAAGACCAGGGGCTCAAGAGTGTAGAACAATAACCAAGAGTTTGTTTCCAGCATGCTTTAAGGGCAACACGTGTGTCATGGGAGGCGGGAACACAATTCAGCTTCCCCTCTTGCCTCCCCCAGTCTTGATTGGCTGTCAAGCTGCCACTGTCAATTTCCCATTCTCAGCAAAAGAGGCTAGCAAAGCTATCGAGAAGCCACCTCCCGGATAGCGTTGCCATTTTTTAGGAAATAAAACACCAAACACAATGGAGTATATTTATAATAACAAATTTATCCACTGTTTATCTAAAATTCAATTTTAATTGGATACCTTGTATTTTATCTAGCAACTATATTCCTAATGTTACAGTTTAAAGAAACATGTATTGCTTTAAGACGTGGAATTGAAAAAAAGATGATGATGACAGCGCTGTTCTCAGCCTGCAATCCCAGCACTTTGGGAGCCGGAGGAGAGAGGAATGCCTGAGCCCGGGCGTTCTAGACCAGCCCGGGCAACTTGGTGAAACCTCATCTCTACAATAAATCACAAAAGCTAGCCGGGCGTGGAGGCATGCGTCTGTAGTTCCAGCTACTTGGAAGACTGAAGCAGAAGGATCCCCTGAGCCCAGCAGGTCGAGGCTGTGGTGGCTGGGAGGGTGCCACTGCCCTCCAGTCTGGACTACAGAGTGAGACTCCAACTAAAAATAAATAAATAAATAAAAATAAAAATACAGGTCTCCCTCATACCACCAAAGAGTTGGAAGCCCAACATTTTAGTATTTTATAAGGTTATAAAATTTCACCATAGGCTACTACTATTAAACATCAGTAGGTCAAGGAATAGACAACTATTGATTAGGAGAGAAAACAAAAACAACGACAAAGTTTAAAAATATGAGTAA
This sequence comes from Tarsius wallacei, assembly GCA_963574415.1. Classification (NCBI taxonomy): domain Eukaryota; kingdom Metazoa; phylum Chordata; class Mammalia; order Primates; family Tarsiidae; genus Tarsius; species Tarsius wallacei. The sequence goes on along the minus strand of CAUYQG010116561.1, from coordinate 17,608 downwards.
ATTAGAAAGGAAAAGTCATCCAGGTGATACAAGATACCAAATTCCAAAATACAAGAAAACAAAAACTCATGCTAAGAAAGTAAAAATATGAATTAGCAAGTAGTATGTAAGCTACATATAGAGGAAAGTGACTTTATAAATTCATCTGATGAAGGGCTTAAATTCAGCATGTTTATGATCCTAAAATAGTTCAATGAAAAAATACATTTAAAGGAAAAACGCTTTATAATATGAGAGAACAAAATAACTCATGCCTATGGCAAAAGAATAGAAAATGCAGGAAATAATATATATACACAATGGATCGTACAAACTAGATAAAGTACAAATGAAGAAAATCTTAAAAACTTGGAAGACATTACAACAGAAGTTGCCATTAGTGCAACAAACTGTTAACATCTTGGCATTGACATTATGTTAAGATCAATGTTATGAGACATAGATATGCCTGAGTAGACATTTAAAAGAAAATTGAGGTGATACCTATGTCAACATTTGAACATATGGTCAGTGTAATTTTTGATAATTGAAGAAAACGAGTTAGGTTATTATATTGTACTTGTGCTAAAAAGATAAATAAAACATATCTGTACCTAAGTTCATCATATGGAAAACTTCAGAAAGAAAAAATCAAAGGATTATTTTAAGTTATAAGAGAAAAAAGTCAGATCAATTATAGAACAAATATAATTTGCTTTTTACAAAATCGAGACATCTTTCTTAGCGGGCTGCAAAATATCTCAAGAAACACAGAGAAGAAACAACAAACTACCTACAATATCAACTAAACTCTAATTCAAAACCGAGGGTAAAATTAAGGTTTCATTTTCAGTTATGCAATGGCCAAGATGGTTACTTAAAAACCATCACTAAATGCAAACAAAACAACAAAAGTAATATACCGAATCTTTTTCAACCAGAATAGAGGATAGAAATACTAACTTTAAAAAATAGGTATGCATATAATTAAAAAGTGAAACTATAATAGAATATTATTTCTAAAATTTTCAAGGGCTATTTGGCTTTCCCAGTGTCTTTTCAGAAATATCACAAAATCAAGAAGTTTCAATAATATAAGATGTAATTTGCACATGCAACAGCAATAGAGCGTGTATGTATTCTGGCACCACATTATGTATGAAAAGTCTCTTAAAAGAAGTCATTTTAAAAATGGTTTGGAAAGATCTCAATAGAAAGTACCTATGGACTTAGAGGCCATCATACTGAGTGATCTATCACAGAAACAAAGCACCGAGTATTACATGTTCTCACTCATAAGCGGACCTTGAACAATTATCATAATACCATAAGAAAGGGTTTGGTAGTAGTTGGAAACTGCCAGAGGAGGAGGCGGCGGGGACAGAATGGGCTTGACAGTAGTGGGAAACTGCCAGGGGAAGGGAGGAGCACACCTCATCAACAAGGGTACCTGCATAGTGAACATTTGTGTACTTAACCCTGAATTGTACCCCACATCTTCACACACAAAAAAGATTTTTTAAAAAAAAGAAGAAAAGAAAAAGTATCCAGTGGAGTGGCCAGTTCTCCAAATTGATTGTACAGCTTGAGGTTTTAAACCAACCATTGCTTGTTTGGAAGAGGGATGTATTAACTGGTGTCAGAGGCTTCCGCCTTCTGACCTAGTTTACAGAAAGAAGCATCAGAAAGGTAGCTTGGGTGAGGAATGTTGTAAAGAATGTGCAGAAAGTAGATTCCAGAGTGAGGTAAGCTGGTGGAAAAGAATCATGTTGCACTGGGAATATCCTATAGGCAGCTGATTGTTTTTGGCTGGCAGAAACACAGGCTAAAAGACTGTCTGCAAAATACACACTTTGTTTCATAAAGAGTTCCCTGCTATACTATATCACGACCCTTACTTATCAGGAAGTAATTACACCATTCAAATACAAATAGAATGTAAAATGTCAAGCATGTAGTCTACAAAATGAAAGGATAAAAGAACAAAAAGGAGAAAAATAAATGATAAAATCTACAGAGAAATGAAAACACTGTGGCCCAAAATGTTGGTATTACATTTTTAATGATATCTAATAAATTAGTATAGCACTATTTCACTTTCATGAAATTAGAATAGCTACAGGCATACAAAATCTCAGGAAAATATGTCAGATCTAGGGAAATAAAAACACTATGCACTTGTTGACCTCTAAGAGGAATCAAAAGAGAAAAATAAAATGATGACAAAAGAAAAAAATTACTTGGAGGCAGCACAAAGCTTGTAATATGAGAGAATGGAAAAATTATAAAATAAATTAAAAGAAAATATCACAAAGTTCAAGAAAACCATAATGAAACAGTATTGAAATCACCAGTTTAGAGAACATACTGTGTCTTAGAAAAAAAATCAACAGTGATCAATAGAGAAGTGTCTTAATAAATGTAATTGATTTCAAAGCCTATCAAGGACTCCATTGGCAGTAAAACAAAATATCATTCTACCTATAAATACAAAACAATAGGCTTGCCTAACACTTTCCTATGTCAACAATAAACTCTAAAAAGGACTACAGCAATGCCTGCAAAGTCCTCATGAAACAGAAGTATGAAACAATAATTGTATGAGCATGAAAATATCATTTAAAAATAAAGGTAACAAATCAATACTGTCAAAAATTCAAGCACTCAAAGAAAGTCTGGTTCAGGAATCGTTGAAAAAACTTAGAAGATAAACTTCAGGCACACAAGAAATGGTGGAATAATAGCAAAGACATTTGCAGTGGTATTAAATAAATTTTATTATGTTTTATAATAAGCAGACTACTAACATGACCTCCCACGATCCACACTCTTGAAAAATCCTCTCCCTTTGAGTGTAGACAGACCTAAAACTTGCTTTTAACCAAAAGAATATGGAAAATTTTGGGAATATTACTCCCCTGCTTCTGTTACATGACCAAGGTGAAGGCGGATATTATTTGCGGATATTATTAAGCTCTGTATCAGCTGACTTTAAGTTAATCAACAGAAGACTACCTTGGGTAAGCCCTCTAAAAGAGGTGTTATGAGTCAGAGACAGACTCTTTCCTGCTGACCTTGAAAAACCAGACACTTCACCCAGCCACATGAGAGTAAGTTCTACCAACAACAGCCTGAGAGTAGGAGAGGACTCCAAGCCTCGAATGAAACTCCGGTCTCAGTTTATGCCTTCAGTGCAGCCAGATAAGACCTTTATCAGAGGACTCAGCGAAGCCATGCTGGGTCTTCCAACTCCTGGAAACTATGAAATAGGAAATTTGAGTTATATTAAATCGCTAAATGTGTGGTAATTTGTTATACAGCTAGGAAAAATAGCTCATGGAATAAGAGAATATGTGGCAATTGAGATTACTAAAGATATTATGCATATGTCAACTCTGACAATATATAGAAAATATTAATATAAATTGTAAAGAGAAAGAGTATATGGAAGATATTAATATGCTAATGCTTCCCTATGCTATAATCAAGGAAAAAAATTAGCATTGAGCTGATAAATTGAGCAATAGAAGTGTACAAATTTTCGACTTTATTTAAAAAATACACTAAGAAATACAATAAAATCATGCAAAGTGACATGTTTAAAGAGAATCAAGAAAAAGTATGACAATAATAATTGTATCCTTGCTTGCATTAGGGAATCAAAATACACTGTCTAAAGAAATAGAAAAGTATATATATTATATAAAGCAAATAAAAAAACAAATTTTTCTGTGAAATATTTTTAGGCATAAAAAAGCGTAAACAGTGCATATAATGACAAGATTAAGGCCACACATATTTATCATGTGAGTAAATGTGATGGGTTAACTTACATGTTAAAAATGGGTTGTCTACTTAACAACAAATAATTTTAAAAAACATATCTAACAAGAAAGAAAATGATAACAGAGCATACTAAGAAAATGTCTATCGAAGGCAGACAGGAATATTGAATTTAAAAAGCAAATAAAACTAAATTAAAGGCAAATATTACATACAGCATGATTGAAAAGAAACACTTCAATGATAAACATATAATAGTAAAAAACTAATTATTGCAATTGAGTCTTACACATATATGGGATAAAAGACAATGAAGAAATGTTACACTAAACTTATAGACATACTTAAAATGATAATTCATAACTTTACTATTTCTGGTGTAAACAAGTAAATATTGAAAACAAACGGCTAAAATATTAAAATGCAAACTTTTTTTAAAAGCAAGCTAAAAATAGAGTGTTCAAGAAAATGATATAAGATTAAAAATCGTGACATAGAAAGCAAAACACTATGGAAGATATTATAAAAGCTGGTTTAACAAAGCACTGGTAAAACAGACAAAACTCTTTAGCAGAATAAATAAAGTATAACAAATAATACATGAAAATGAAAATGGATCTATACTTACAGATGACGTAGAACTATTTTTTAAATTTTATTATAAACTGACAGCTTAGAATTATATGTATTTATGGTATATAAAGTGATTCTATAGTTTATTAACACATTATGAAATAATTAAATGAAATGAGTTAATGTATCCATCATCTCTAATATTTATCACTTTTTGTGGGAAGAACATTTGAAATTTACTCTCTGAGCAGTTTGAAAATGTACACTATACAAATATTAACAATATTTACCACACTGCAATAGATCTGAAAATAAAAGAAACAAATAACATTTATTTTTCCTGTCTAACTGAGATTTTATACCCTTTGACCATCATCTTCACATTCTAATCACCACCAGCCTCTGGTAACTACCTTTCTACTCTGTTTCTGAGTTTGTTTCAGAATTCACATATCTGTGAAAACTTCCAGTGTTTGTTTTCTGTCCTTGGTTTACTTTACTTAGTAAAAGTTTCATCCATTTGATCGATTCGCACAGGTAATAATTTTTATCTTTTTAAAGTCCAAATAACATTCCATTGTGTGTCTAATGTAGTGTAGTTAATCCCCTATGTTTTCTTCCAGTGGTTATACAGTTTCTGGTCTTATGTCTAAGTCTTTTAACCATTTTGAGTGGATTGTTGTATATGGTGTGAAATAAAGGTCTGGTTTTATTTCTCTGCATGGTGGATATTCAGGTTTTTTTTCCAACAGTATTTATTGCAGAAATTATCATTTTCCCATTGTGTATGCTTGATATCCTGGTCAAAGGCCAATTGACTTCATATGTATGGGTTTATTTCTGGGCTCTCGTTCCATTCATTGAAGTGTCTATTTTAATGCCAGGTCCATATTGTTTTAATTACTATAGCTTTGTAATATGGCTTTCAAAAAGTCAGTGTGTCTATGATATAACATTGACTCAATAAAATTAGTAATATGACTTAAATATTAAATATTAAAGTTCATCTAATAATCAACACTCTTTCAGCAAAAGCCCCACATGCGGGAGTGTACAAACCTTCAAGAAAATATTATGATGATCTTATTCCCAATGTTTACTAAGAGAGAATAATGATTAAAGTTAACTAAAAATTTTGAGGATAATATAAAATTGCGACAAGCCTGGACAAGAATAGTATAAGACACAAATAATGGCAAAACATCCCAATGACTAAACCAAGATTTTTGAGTGGCATTGAAGCCATTTCCTCAGCTCTAATTGTATAGTTGCAATAATTTATAATCAATACACAAAGATATGCTGTGATCAGATTAAATACAACCAACATAGATAATGATTTTAGTTGATTGAGTGGAAAGCTAAAATATATTTATCGTCTGATAAAAACTATATTATACATCAATACATATATTGATACCTATCTCTCAATATTTTCTTTCTTCCTCTCTCTGGAAATTTGTTCAGACTGCAATCTATGAATGATAGATTCTTTTTTGAAGAAACAAGTAGGTCTAATAATTTGGATTTTGAATCACCACATGATTGTTAACTAGCTTCAAAAAAATGTCTTTTCATCAATCTCAAAGTATTCAGATTTTCAAAATTTGCATTATTTTATAACATGGCACAACCACTAAGGCATGAATTGAATTTTTAGATACAAAATTTTATTTTGTTATTATCAGATGATATTGTATAGAAAAATGTTCTGGATTTTTCTAAATCAAAAAGTTCAAATTTCAGATGTTTCTTAGTATTACATATAGATTATACATCACATCGTTGATGTTCCCATAAGATCCAAAGGCAGTACTGGTGTAAGGAAATCGGCACCCTTTGTTGGCACAATGCTGGTGTCATGTAAATGTCTTCATAAGGTATCTCATTAAGATTTCAAATGTTTCTACAGTCATAGTCATTATGTGTTATCCTTCAGAGGAATGGGATTTAGAATGTGTCAGAGCAGCTGTTCGAAGAAGCCACTTGAGTAGTGAGGGTTATTACTAACAGTCTCAGCACGATGATTGCATTACTGTGTGCTGGAATGTAATTTTGAAAAATAAGAAATATTCTATCGAGGCACACAGGAATGACTTCCTGTTTGTTTCTGAATAGCTCAGTTCTGCCACATGTTAGATTGAAATAGATATAGACTCTTATAATGAGTATTGAAATCTAAGTAAAAACTCTCATTAAAGCAAATTGTAGGATAAGTGAGGTTTGATATATATTTATTAAGCTGCTGATGGAACTTTTTTCTCTGAAAAATAAGGGATGAGAGTCAAGTGAATAAACCCTCGAACCGTTCTTACTAAAGATATTTTATTATCATTACTAATCACATCGTATTTACAGCATTTTATTTCAAAACTGGGCATACTATAGGTACTACTGACTCTATACTTTTGTTGTGTTCTAGGAGTTGTGTGCAAATTTTTATTTTGATTATTTATGTTTTACTTAAATACACTAAAAGAATTGAGGACATAAACTACCATAACAATAAATTATTTTGAATTGTAAAGTGCCACTTTTAGTAAAAACAATCACCTCTTAATGTAAAAGTATTATGTATCTATTTATATAGTATTTGTAATAGTATTATAGGTTTGTACATTTTACATGCAGCCTTCATCAAAAATGGGTAAGTAAATAACTTTACTTAATGGATTAACATTATTATGTACTGTTGTAGATTAATTTTACAATCCTTCCAACTAATCCAGAGACACCATTTATTTTGTAAGCTAATTTTTCTTCTTATTTAAAATAATATATTAAAGTTTCTTAAGCCCCAGAACACTTTAATCTGTAATAATATACCATTGGACTTAGGGTCATTCTGATTTGTCACCCTGAAATACCATTACACATCATTTCATATTTGGAAGAGAGAAAAAGAAAATCCTATATTTTATATATAAGAAATATTGATCCTTTCGGTGTGTTTGTTAATTTCTGATCCATAAGTTTATCAAGGAGACCTAGTACATTATTCCTGGCAGAGTAGAAAAAATAGACTCATTAAAGTTATTTCAAGCAGAAAAGAGGCTAATTCTGGGGATAAGGTACTCGAAAAAAGAAGAATCCAGAGAATGGATGGACATCAAAGCCAAGCTGCCATTTTTGCCACTCAGAGATCTAAAAGTGGCTAGGGCCTATGGATGACCTATGGCCACCACACAACCTCAGCACATCCAACTCAAGTCAGCTGCTAACTCAAGTCAGCTAGGCTTCACTCATGAGTCATCACAGCTGCAAGAAGACAGCCTTTCTCTCTCACTTTTCACATCTGAGTGCATCTCGTTGGAAAGACCTAACTCACATCCAGAAACTTGGTAACAACACAGTCTGGAAAATGTGTGTAGCAAGTTTCCAGCTCTTATCATGAGAAAGAACACAGAAAGGATGAGGTGTCAACGAAAAAAAAATGTGTAGGAATATAATAGGAGGGATTAATTATCTCCAGTTGTGAGGATTTAAGAAAATCAACTCAGAGTGAAAATAATGAGTACTCTTAAGGCATAAACAAGGAATTTATCAAGTGGGACTTTTGGAAAAGTCATTGCAAGCAGAGGAGAATGAAAACAATCTTTCCAACTAATCCAGAGGTTCCATCTATTTCTTAAGTTATAATTTTTCAGTTACAGAGATATAAAAGAGCACGACATAGCGAGTAGTGAAATGTGGATTGAGTACAAGTAGAATGTTAGGAGAAATAAAAAATTTGTAATTGGAAAATCTTCCGTGAAGGGCATATCACAAGTCGCGAAGGAATTTTAACTTTATCTCCATGGTAACCGAGGACATTAAAGAGAGTGGCACAATCATGTTTGCACTTTATCTAGGATGGATGGGGGATGGAGAAACTGGGACATAAACAAAAATAAGAGAAATCTACTTCTATTATATGTACAGATGCTTCTCTGTGTTTGCAGAAATTATGACAACGTCTCCAGAGACGCAAAGAAGAGCTGTATATATTAATTAATTAATTCAACTATTTGTTGTGTGTTTGTTTAGAGCCCACTTTGTTTAGATATTGAAGATCTCAAGGCAAACCAGGCAGCATTCTACTCTCAAGGATCTGAACATGAAAATTGGCTAATCTGAAAACAGTAAAGTACCATGGTTTTCATGGACCTCTTAAAATTACAGATCATTTTACAAATAATCATTTTCTGTGACAAATCTCATAACATTCATTAAAAAGAGAACTATGATTTTCAAAATCATTAAAATGATTATTCAATTACAAATTTTAATGCAATGAAACCAAGAATGTTAAATTATTCATAAGCTCAAATCTTTTATTAACAGAAGATTAAGATGATAAAATAAAGAATGTTGAGAAAAAGAGTAATCATTTTTCCACTCCGAATTTCTCCATCTATTTTTTTCTCTTCCTTTCCTTGTCTCCCAGTCTCATAGGAATGCACATGCCAGCTCCTCAGAGGGCTGACAGGTGATTGTGGCCTGCCAAATTCCTCTCAAGGAATTGCCCGAATCCAAAAGCTGGTTGACACCAACCCACTTTATACAAGGTCCAATAACTCTGAGCTCCAAGCAACCTGTATGATCAATTGAGGTGTTTTCTGTGGGTATATTTCAATTTCCTCCTCTGTTCAATCTCAAGAAACTCCCCAATAAGTTTTCTTCACACAAATCTCCCTCTTAAAGTATTCTCTTGGAAAAGCTAGTCAATTGCTCAAAAACTTATACACATATATAAAGACATATTTTGCATGTGTATAATTTCTTAAACACAAAAACATACACCATACACACACACACACACACACACACACACACACACACACACACACTAGTTTCATTGCTTTCCTCTTCTCTATAAATATTTTTACTTATACTAAGGGTATGCTTGAGAGTGAGTAATAGTATTCCCCTACTCTATGAGTATGGTATACACTTCTGTGCATATGCTTCCTGTGAGCAACTATGTCCATGACTGATTACCCTTTAATCAGTGCAATACTGGAAAATAGTATGAAAACAAGCTCAACATCACTAATTATCAGATACATGCAAACCAAACCACAACGAAGTATCACCTCACGCCTGATAGAATGGTGATTATCAAAGAGAGAAGAGATAGCAAATGTTGGTGAGGGTGTGGATCAGGGGGAGACCTTCCTTGTACACTATTGGTAGAAATGTAATTGATGTAGCCATGATGGAAAACAATATGGATATTCTTCAGAAAATTAAAAATGGAACTACTATATGACATAGCAATCTCACTTCTGGGTATGTATTCAGAGGAGACGAAATTATATGAACACTCCAACAAGAAACCAAAAATAAATGAGCAAACATTTGTCAAAGAAATCTAAATTTTGCAGTACATAGGCTGTTTCCAAAAATTATTTTTTTTAATTAAGTAAAAATAGGCATAAAAACAACAGACCACCTAAATGTTAGCATGATACTTCTATTCAGTTACAATTCCTAGAGAGATGTGTGCATTCTCGTGTTCATATTCACAATAGCCAAGATACGGAAAACTAAGTGTTTATGATGGGTGAATGAATAAAGAAATTATACACATAAACACACACACATACACACACAATGGAATTTTATTTGACTTTTAAAAAGAAGGAAATCCTGCCACCCATGACAACATGGATAAGCTTGAAGGACATAATGTATTTTAAATAAGTCAAACACAGAAAGACAAATACTGCATGATTTTACTTACATGTGGTCTGAAAAGGTTGCGCTCATAGAAAAATAGAGTAATGGTTGCCAGAAGCTGGATGGTGGAGAAACTGAGGAAATATTGATTAAGTGTTTAAAAGTTTTCAGTTTTAAGATGAACAATTTCTGGGGATTTAATGTTCAACATAGGGAGTGATCGATGTGTAATTAATTTGATTGTGATATTCATTACACAATGTATACATATTTCTTTTTTTTGCATTGTTGTCAACATCTGATATAGTATTTTTTATTTTAAACATTCTTTTTTAAACTTTTTTTATTTGAAAAATCTGAGGTACAATTCAGTGTTAGGTATAGAAATCAACAGGCGTATCTGCATAATGAACATTTGCATACATATTTCAAATCACCATACTGCACACCTTAGATATAAAAAGAAGTCATAAATTTTTTAAACGTATTAATTACTTTTAAGTATAATTTAAAACATTTTCTTTTTCAACTCACTAGTCACATTTCAAATGCACAACCACCACACGTAGCTAGTAGCTACCATATTGGGCAGTTCAGATTATATACTCTTCTCCACAGTTGCAGACAATTTCTATTTAAAGTCGATTGTTTAGAGATCAGATCCTGAAAGAATGCTTGTCCTTTAGACATGAGTTATCTTTAATGAGTGTTGTAATATTGGAGTGACTGCTGAGATGTTGAGATCTCAAAGAAAGGTGCTCAGAGGAAGTATGAAAGGTGATGGTGTTAAAAACGTTTCAAGTATCTAAAATTATAGTCACTTTGAAAGAAATGCAATTAGTAGAAAATCTTTAAAAGCAAATATACAAACAAACAAGGAACCAAAAATAAGTGAGCATGTATTTGTAAAATAAACCTGAATTTTGTGGCAAATAGTCCTTTTTCAAAAATATACTTTTTAAATGAATAAACACATGCGTAAAAAACTACAAACCATCCAAGTGCTGGAATGATATTTCTATTAAGTTACAATTATTAGGTAGAACACCCCAGCTTTTCCATGTTTTCACCTCTGGGCTCATTGTGAGGAATACCACTGAACTGGGTCAATGATACAACCATATATGAGTCCACTGGTGCTTCAGAATTGTGTGCTTTTATAAGATATCTGTGCCCGAATATAGTGGACATGGGCAAATTTTCTATGTCCCAGAGTGGTATATACATATATGCATATACTTACAAATGTACATACAAATACATGGAAATATATATGTGTACACACACACACACACACACACACATATGAAAATACATTTACATGGATCATTGTCACCAAGAAAGGAGCGACTTAGTGTACAGACATGGGCACATTAACAGACATGGACAAAGACACATTCATTTGTCAAAACATCTAGTTACAGAGCTGTATATGGATGTAAAAGTCACAACGGCACAAAAATATGTATTTATATATATTATATATATTAATTATATATTAGTTATATATTAATTATATATAATATAATGATGAATTAATTTAACACACATATATATAATATTTATATATATGTATTATAATATCAAGAGACTGACCATGCAACAGTTAGCTCCCTCTCACACATCACTCTCCATTTCACACAATGTTGCATTTCTACAAGTTAACTTTAGACCCCAACAATCTTCATCCTTTAGTGCTTTGTTATTCCATCCATCTCTTAAACTCTTCCTTTGTTTTGAAGTTGTTAATGTAAAATAATGAAATACAATTTATTTCCCAGTGAATTATAAATATTTGAAATTTTGTGGCACTATCCTGAGCACCTACTGTTGTGTGTACCTCTGCAAGACCCTTCAGGTGAGAGTTTGTCAAAGAGATCAATTCATTGAAAACAAATGGGTATGTATAAAGATTCATTAGCTAATTAACTTGTTTACTAACTAATGGGTTCAGTTAACTTATTCTGAGCCAATGCTCTCTGTTTCCCAAACGTTCTAGTTTCTAGAAATACAAGTGGAATGAAACAAAAATTCTGTCCTCGCTGACATCTCACTGAGAAGAGGCCTACTCTCTGCCATCAGCTGCGGCAAACATTCCTGGGCAAGGCAGGTGTTTGAGGAAATGAACATTAGATACTTGAGATTATATGACTATAGAAAATGTCTTTGGGAAAAATGATGAATTCATTTAAAACAATGGCTAAAAAAAATCTGTTCTATGATTATGCTACAAAAATCCAATGGGAAGAACCATGGAGTTATCAAAGTACATTGTCAAGTAATTTGGGAAATAAAATGGCAGAAGGAAAAGAAAAGCGATTTCATTATGGAATTGTTTTCCAAATTGAAATACAGTTCAATTTTTATTTGAGTTGCTAAATTAAGTTATAAACATGTTTTTATAATTTAGTAGTATTTTTAAGTTGGCATTTAAATATCAACACAGGTTTTACTGATAACCTATATTAGTCAATCTCAAGATAAAAGTTAATTTCTGTCTACATTAAATTTCCATTTCCAATTTCTTTTCATTTTAAAGACAAAGTTCTCAAGTTATATTTATTAAAGTGTTATACACACATAATAATCACAATAAAATTATCTCTTGAATAAATAAAATGTGTATATTGTTATAGGCAAATTATTTCATTCTTGTCCTAAGATTTTGCATGTGATTTATTCTAATGTCTGCTCATCTAGACATGTCTATGCCAGACATTATTTAAAATTCGCAGTTCCCCTTCCCTCCTACTAGTGCTTATTATTTTCTCAAATAATCAAGTATTTTAATCTCATATTAATAATCATCATTGTTTTTGCCAATTTTCATTGGCAAAACATAAGTTGGTAGAGATATGTTAGATGCATGAATGATAAACAGTTGGATGCTCGATGAATCATGTCTGAGGAGGAAACCAAAAAAAATACTGGAATTATGTTTTGGAGGGTGGGCCCCTTGTTGTTTCCCTGAATGAAAAAAAAGTCTTCAAGAGTAAACCATATGGAAGAAATGAAACAAAAAATGGCAGAAGCACTAAAAGGCATCAAAATTGACAAGTTCAAAAACTATTTTGAGTAGTAGAAAAAATGTCTCAATAGGTGTATTGCATCAAACAGAGAGTATTTTGAAGGTAACAAGTTTAAACATGTAAGAATAAATACACAATTTTTTATAAATAAATTCCTGTTTTGGGAAGTCTCCCCCTTGTATAGCTGCTTGATTTATAATCATATATACATACACATATTTGTTTACATGTATCTCTAGAAGCAGCTGTGTGTAAGTATGTGTATGTATGAATCTCTGTGTGTATATATGAGTGCTGAAGACAAACAGAATAATAAATGTAATAGAATAATATAGTTAATACATAAAATATAATGTAAATGTGATATTTCTTTCCTGTTTAACTTCAACCTGATACCAATTACTAGTAATCTTTTTTCTTGAATCAATGCATGAATTTGAAAAAATTATGCTTCTTGATTTTTTTCTCTCTTAAGCAAAGTTTAACACAGTAAAATAGCCCAACATAAAATGAGACATGGAAAAGATGAAAAGACAGAAAAATGTGTAAATTGTACCATTTTGTGAAGAAATATTCCATGTGATGACTAAATTTGTAAGCTATTTTGCTAACTAATTTTCTAAACTATCATGATTTTATGATGACTGAAGTTGACACAGGATGGAAGGTAGTTTATTCAATATAGTGACAGGATTTTTTTGTTTGTTTTCTACCATTATGCTTCATGCTTCTCTTCTAGGGGAAGGAAAGAAATCGTCTGTAATTTTCTCTCTAGAGATACTATTAATCTTTAAGGCCCAATTGTGGTATTTATTACATGGCTCCAGAGGAATCAGAAGGTTATATTCTAGAAAGTATAGCATATGTATATTTTTTAAAATGACAAACTGGCATCAGAACTGGAAATAATAAGGCAGATTGGGAAAGCAAATATAAAGATTCTAATATAAAAATAAAACTATAATAAAAATAGAAAAGGAGAACAAGAATGGTGAGAAACATTTGGGCCTTGCTACATTAAGAGCAAGGAAAAATTATGAATATTCTCCTGAGTAAAGTAACATTTTCAACTTTCCATTTGAATTTTTTAAAATCAGTTAGGATGAATCTTTAGTCTCTTATATTCCTAATTTGACAAACTGTAACAAATTAAGTTGAATAAACAGCTCATTTCATAATCTTTGGAGTGGTGAGAGTACCAATGATTTAATAAGATTAGTCCTTTAGCTCTGCAATAAAATTCCTTTCTCATATGTTCATTATGATTTGCCAAGTTTAATTAGAATTAGAGGTTTGAGTTGTAGTAAACGAAAATATGCATTTGATGGTAGGTAAAGGAGCCAGGAATTGTAAATGAATTTGTCAAATTCACAAACACAGATATAAAGTTAAAGGGTCATTCTCTTCATTGATTGTGTTGGTATGATATTTTGTGTTACATTAAAAGCTAGAGAAACTAATAAAAAGGAAAGAGTGATGCCTAAAAAGGACATTACAGTTTAATGGTCAAGAAATTTCAAAAATAATAAATGTAATAAAAAGATAGAAGAAATCAATGCAAGGCTATTGAACTGTGACCCCAAACTTTACCTGTACAATGACCATTTGTATACCTAATCCTGAGTTGCATCCCATACTTTAAAATAAAATAAATAAATAAAAGAGCTGTGAGAGACAGGCACAAAATTCAGGTTACTGAGTTAGTAAAAGGTTTTTAGAGAAATTAATTTTTGAAATCAACTTAGAGAGTTAACTGGAAATTAGCTAGGTAAAGAAAGAAGGCGAGAAAATTGAGACAGGGTAAGAATGCTCAAAAGAAAAAAAAGTGTGCCCTGTATTGAGAAGTGTAGGCAATTCCATATTAATATACTATAAGTAAAAAGAGGGACACAATTATTTTGCTGTTGAGTAAGAGAAAGCAAGCAACAGAATATACCATTTAAAAAAATAATAATTGTGGATCTCATTATTGGGCTGGCAAATATGGGAACAACTGCTATTATTAGAGAATCGCCAGAAACTACATAATTAAATTCAGTAAATTCATTTTAAATTCATGATAACAGTCCGCTTTCTTTTATATGCAAACAATATCAATTCACTTATCTTTAAACCTATCATATCTTTTTTCAATATTTTAAAATGTGCATGCTCCATGAAAAGAATGGCAGGTGGTAAGAACATTAGCTATGCTTTGTTATATACATACAATTCATTTTGTTTCCTGTAATATGCAGTTCAACCTCCTCGTGAGTTCCAAGGATATAAAATAGCTCATTTTAGCACAGTTGAAGTTGAAATACATTCATAGAACTATTATATTTATGGTCATTTTAATATAAAATGAGTATTAAAAACTTGTTAGCATCATGAGTAGAAATGTGGTGTGACTTTTACCTTGTGAAACGATGTAAAAGAAACAACCCACGGCATACAAGCCCTAACATATACCTAAATGGAAATTTTATGTGACCAGATGGGTTTCCCTTAGGACTCATGATCATTTTATTTAGTGTTCTGGAAACAACTTTTAAATAAGATTCTCTATGTTCTTAAATGAAAAAAAAAAATTGCCACAATCTCATTATTTTGGATCTTGATCACCAATGCCCAAGATTTTTTTTCTCCTCCACTACAATGGTAAAATATTGATTTCCCAAGTTTCTCTAATTGAGAGGCATGAACAATAAGATATTATAAGCAGAAATGTCCTTCTTGCAGGTTTTATTCCTGTTTTGTTTTTTGTTTTTTTTTTTAAAGACAAGTATGGTGGACCCTACACTGTATCCCTTCTTTGTAACTTCAACTAGAATGTGATACAGCAACATGCTCAAGGACAAAGGTAGGGTGAGTATATATTTAATGTAATTAAAAACTTCCAAACTTTTTTCCAAAGAGAGTGTACCATTTTATATCCCCACTAATAATATGTGAGAATTGCAGTGCTCACCATTCTTACAAATGCTAGGTATTTTCAGTAGTTTAAATTTTTTCTATGTTAGCTAGTCCGCTGGATTATTTGGTAGTACTTTATGGTTGTTTCAATTCATGATTTCCTAACAACTAATAATTTAAAGCAGCCTTTCATGTGCTAATTGGCTATTTGTATGTTGTCAAATCTTTTGCCAATTTTTATTTAGCCTACTCAATTTATTACTGAGCTATAAATATTATTTCTATATTTTGCTATGAACACTCTCATGAAAGTCTTTTTGCAAGCACATATTTTTATTTCTCTTGTATAAATCCAGAATTGGAATTGCTGAATCACAGGATAGAGGCACATTTAAATGTATAAGAAACAGAACTATTTTCCAAAGTAGTGTCCAAAGCAACTCTCCATGAGCTTCTCACATTTCTGCATTTCTTTCCAGCAAAGGCATTGCAGCCTTTGCTTCAGACTAACGTTTGTGTAGATACGTATGGTGAATAGCTTTATAAGATAGACAGATGCGGTCTCCCTTCAGATTTGTTTACTCTCCAATGTGAAAATAATGTCTTCCTCAGGGCCAGAGGTCAAAGAGGCTTTGCATGCATATGAAAATATGCAATTCTGTAAGTCTGCGTCCCCTCAACTGTGGAGTAACCCACTGGGCTGGGTTACAGCATCCATCTAGACTGCTCTGAATTGCTTTCATAGGACTTTGGGGCAAGGGAAGTAACCTATGATGGTTGTCTTGCCATGAGTAATAAAGTCATTTATATGCAACCCAGTAGTCTTGTGTTTTCTTCTAGCATCCTGCAACCAGTAAAAAGCTAAAATGTAAGTGTGCAAGTTATGGTAAAATTCTTGACTATTTACAGTTCCTAAAAAGCGACTGTACTATTTCACGCTTCCACCAACAACATTCAACAGTACCAGTTGCTCCAAATCAAATGGGGAATTAAAGGAAAACTTAATTCTTGACAATATGCATGCTAGATAAAAAAAAATTCTAAATTGATATTGGAATATCAAAAAGAATATCTGCATTGATATTATTTTTTCCTTAGGACCTTAAAAATGGTGCTCCCTTTTCTTCCAATCTCCATTGTTTGTGACAAGAAAATGATTCATTCATTTGATCATGATTCTCTTGTACGTAATCTGCCTTTGAGATTTGTTTATTAATAGTGTTCAAAGAATAAGTTAGACTAGTTATGTTTCACAGAGCTTAATTGGTCAGAAAAAAAAAATTATGAATCTGGTAGTGCTCAGGATCAAAAGTAATGCAGAGAGCTTCTTCTCACAACAGGCACAGGCTATATTTATAGTCAGAGAAATGGAGATGGCATTCAGAAATAGTCTGATAGGCTGGAGCACTGTCTTTGCCTTACTTGTATACGTTTTGGCCGTCTTCAGCCTATGAAGGCGCAGCTGCTGTCATTGGCTGAAACTCTGCCTCTTGTTGTAAGAGTAGGGGACCTGACAAATTAAGTTCGCAAACTTTCCAGTGTGCACTTATGTTGGCAGCACTGTACAAACACAGTAGTAAGGCTTCATGACCTGGGTATATCGGTGTGTCACAGCTGTGTTCATGTGGATGAGTAGCGGTGTCTTGCTGAGTAGCGTTCATTAATGTTATCACATATTTCTGTGTCCC